>JAFEMH010003568.1:247500-257828 GCA_022495995.1 Adenophora triphylla var. japonica
TTGAGCTTTGCTATGGCCAGCGTTATCTTACTCTCACGCCCGGCGTCTTAATGAGAACACATCCGGCTAGTCGTGGGTTCTACATTTTCGGAGTCAAGAAGCCGGGTGATCGGTCACGCCACGTGGAGGAAGATTGATAAGCACATTTCCTGCGGCATCGAGTTTGGTTCCATTGCGCAGAGCTGCTTTTAAACTTGACCTCAGAAACTTTTCTTAACCTGCGACGATGGTGACTTGAGGAAGGACACGTATCAGGAGGCTTCACTTGCAGGCATGGCCAAGTGAACAACAACAACAATACAAACGTTGGAAATGCGGATTTGCCTCCTCCTCCCCCTCCTCTCAGCGACATCATGCTAGGGCGACACGCTCCTAACGGCGTGGGCGATGGCGAGGATTGCCCGGATGCGAGGAGAGAAAAGCGTCTGTGGAAGGACGGGGAGCTCCACCTCACCCAGCGTACAAGCTAGGGCGAGCGAATGTGGGGAGCCGGGCGGGTCCCTCCACTAATCCCATGAGCAAGAAAGAAATGATGTTGGGCAGAGCCCCGGATTAAGGCGACTTGATAGCCGTGGAGGAGCGAAACGAGGCCGACATACGCTCGACGAGAGTGGCGCTTTGCTCGAGGTTTCTAATGAAGGCGACAAGCCGGGAAGTGCTAGGAAGCAAATGAAGGTGTGGGGGCGAGAATGGCGAGGGCGAGGATAGTTCTTGAGCTCTACTACCATTGTTCATGTGCCGAGTAATGATTTAAGGGCTAGCCTCCAGCGAAACGCGAGAAGCGAGGAGGCTCAATCGGATTTGAGGACTCGGTTAACGGCCAACGAGAAACGGGCATGTCTCTCCGGCGCGAGCGAGATCGGGATCCCATAGAGACGGGAATGGGCATAGGTCGCTGTGAGAGGGGAAAGGCGCGAGTCGCCACATGGAGATCACGAGCGCGGGTCGCCGTCTGGCTGCGAGAGGCGCGGGTCGCCTCGAGAAGTAACGACATAGATCTCAATAAGATCGAAAGGACCAATTCTCGCGGGGACGAGAAGGAGTAGGCGGGTGACTCCCCCGAAGTGAGGAGCCGAGAGGTCCAATCTTGCTCCCCCTCAGGGAGATGAGAGACCCGATGCCGAGAGAATGGTTGTTGATGAAAAAGAAATTTGAAGCGATGGGAGGAGGAGAAGAAGAAGGATCTTTGGAAAGGTCGAGCGAATTGATTTTGCTCTTACGACCTTTATCCAAAGAAATCGAGATAGTCGACCTCCTCCTACTTTCGAGAGTTGCCTCTTACGGGAGAAGTACTCTGGGTCGACAAATGCCGGGGAGCCACATGCACATCTGGAAGCCACTATGTGTTTTGTCGCGATGAGGATGACAACATGTGCGAAGCTTACTCCTAAGCACGCTTCTTGGGGCGGCCTTAACTTGGTTCAATGGTTTGAGCTGGCTGGTAGTATCACCACTTGGGCATGCTTGAGAACAAAATTCTTAGACCGCTTCTCATTGCGGGAGCTCGGAAGATAACCGTCAGCGATACGAATAACTTGGTGCGGGGTAAGAATGAAAGCTCGATGAGCTATTTCACCAAGTTAAGAGATGGTTGATAAGATAGAGGAAGACCTCACGAGACGGGGAGGTAATCAGTGCTTCGAAGTGGTATTTCCTCGGAAGAGCATGGACTACGAGCTCTCACCGGTCCGAGCGGTCCAACTTCGACGGGAGTTGTTTGAAAAAGGTGTATAATGTCGCTACACAGGCGGGAAAGAAAGAAAAGAAAAGAAAGAAGGAAAGAGCCCCGAGGTTGAAGTCGGTGATGATAAAGGACTCACAATGAAAGAATGGGGGGAACAATAAAAATGGAAAAAGAACGAACTAGGGCGACAGAGAAGGTGCCGAAGCTTTCCTCCCCTCACGGTGAGTCGGGCGAGATTTTGAATCTTTGTCGAGCGGCTCCTCCGGTCCCAGTGAATCCGAGGCAACAAGTTTAGGAGGGACAACGGCAAATGCTTGCGACTACCACAAAGACCTTTGGTCATCTCACGAGAGGATTGCTTGGGATTAAAGCGTATCATCCGAGAGAATGGTCGACCGGGGGAGACTCGAAGCTTATGTGAAGAGACCTCAAGGCTGGGGAGGTGAGCGGCCGGCGGGTGGGCAACAAGGACCTAGGCGGCCTAGGCGGAACACAGGGGTCATCAGCGAACAAGCGAGCAACACGGCCATCAAGCACAAGATATTCCATTTCAATAAGGCCCCACATGTGCCTCAGGAGAGAAGTAAGAGATGAGGCGATCGGCTTCTACCCCCACGAATTGGCAACTAATATGGCGGCTAGGGAGCAAGTTCTCGTCATCCCGAGTCTCATTGATGGATGTACGACGAGCGGACTCTTAGTCGACACGGGGGCTGCAAGGATATTTTGTTTTACAAAACTTTCAAGGAGATGGGTCTTAATGATGAGCAGTTGGAGAGATATGATGGCGGAGTTGGAGGGCTTCACCAACCACCGAGTTGATGCTAAAGGCCGAGATAGTGCTCGGCGTCGACCTAGGCCGGCACCCCCTCGGGATTGTCTCGAAGGTACAATTTATCGTAATTGATGTAAATAGTGACTATGCCGCCATACTTGGAATTCTGGACGGGTCGCTCTTGGAATGGTAGCATCAATTCCTCACCGGCGAGTAAAGTTCCCCACACTGCTGGAGTGGGTTGCGTCTGAGCACGGCTCGTGCTTATCTGGATCATGTTCTAAGAGAAAGAAAGAAAAGGGAGCTAGAGATTGAGGCTGGCGTGGTTACTTGAAGGCTGTCTCGGTCGATCACTAAAACTACCGTGTCAGCAATCACCGACGTGGTAGAGTCGACCTATCGCTCAAATGACGAGGTCATGCTTGAGTCGACACGTCGCTCTAACACCGGCGAGGTCGATTCGGATGTAGTTATGGTCGTCAAGTCGTCATAGGGAGACCTATGCCTCCCGAGATAGACAATAACTCGGGGGCCACTACCAACAAGGTTGCGAGCAAGCTTGATGATATGATAAGCTGAGGAGGCTCCACACTTAGGAGGCGAGGAAAGACAAAAGGTCAGGAAATCATAGTGGAGACTCTACAATTCGAGAGATGGACCCGAGCTAGAAGGCGTGGATGAGCTAGAGTCGTGTAATCACCCAACCCTTCTTACCCCGACCAAAAAATTCGGATTGGGAAGCGGCTATCGGTTGAGGAGCGAGCGAAATCATCGAGCTACTCAAAGAAAGTAATGATGTCTTTGCATGGAGGGTAGAAGACATGAGGGAATCAAGGAGGAGGTCGGCATTCCTGTTCACGGGCGGAAGTCAACCCGAGCCATAAAGCCTAGACCCCAAAAGTTGAGAAGTTTTGCTCGCGACAAGGAAGAGGCTATCAAGCGAGGTACAAAAACTTTTGAGTGCGGGTATAATCAAAGAGGCCACTCATACAGCGTGGTTGGCCAACGTGGTCATGGTGAAGAAATCGAATGGCAAGTGGCGGATGTGTGTCGACTTCACTACTCTCAATCTAGCTTGCCCCGAAGGATAGCTATCCCTCTTCCTAGAATTGACAAGCTTGTTGATTCCATTCTTTGGTCACTCTACTCTCAGTTTTCTGGATGCTTACTCGGGATACCACCAGATAAAGATGCACGAGGATGACATTGTGAAAACGGCATTTCAAGCAGCTGGAGGCATCTACTGCTACAATATGATGCCTTTTGGATTGAAGAATGCGGGAGCGACCTATCAGAGGATGGTGAACAAAGTCTTTGCCTCACAGATTGGTCGAAATATGGAGGCTTACGTTGACGACATGGTCATTAAAACTAAGGCGGGAGTCACGTGGTCGACCCTAAAGGAGACATTCGCCAATTCTACGAGCAAAGCGACATGGCTCAACCCCGGCAAATGTGTGTTTGGAGTGGCGGTGGCAAGTTCTTGGGATTCATGGTATCTCAAAGGGGCATAGAAGCTAATCCGAGAGAAGATAAAGGCTTTAGTCGACATGAAGGCTCCCACGATATCGAAGAGATGCGGCGACTTAATGGAAGGGTAGCGGCTCTTGGTCGCTTCATATCAAAGTCGGCGAAAGGTCTCTCCCCTTCTTGAAAGCATTGAGGGGACGAAAAGTTTTGAATGGACGGCCGAATGTCATTCGTCGTTCAACGGCTAAAGGATTACCTCGCTACTCCACCCTGCTAAGTAGCCCGACCCTTTGGAGAGACTTTGTTTGTATATCTATACGTGGGAGACAAGTCGGTTGCGGCGGTGTTGATTAGAGAGGATGAGGGGCTTCGAAGCCGGTGTACTATATCGGCAAAGCTTTATCGAGATGTGGAAAGTAGGTATTACAACGGCGAGAAGGTCGCTTTATGCCTCTAGTCGTGGCTTCAAGGAAGGCTGCGAGCTTATTTTCTAGCTCATCCAATCGTGGTTCTTACTAATGCACCTTTGAGAAAAGATATTGCACAAGCACGAGAGTTCGGGTCGATTGCTCAATTGGTCAATTGCCCTCTGAATTTGACATTGACTATCGACCTCGAAAGGCGTTGAAGGCTCAAGCTCTAGGCGGACTTCTTGGTCGAGCTTACGTTCACCAAGGAAGACAACGAGCAACGAGTTCCTAAAGAAAAAGCTAAGGGAAAGAACCGGAGTCCCAGGTCGTCATTAGCCTACCCGACGATTGTTGGAAGGTCTATTGACGGGTCGGCGACCAAGAATAGCGGTGGAGGCTGGAATAGTGTTGATTGAGCCGAAGCTGGGACCGTGTATGAGGAATCACTAAGGTTCAAGTTTGATGCTTCCAATAACCGAGTGAATACGAGGCCTTGATTGCGGCTATTGAGTACGCCAAGTGCTTGAACAACTAAGATCATGGCTTCTTGTGACTCACAATTGATAGTCGGCCGGGTCGGGGCGGAGTACGAAGTGCTTAGTTCTACTCTCATCAAATCTTTGCGACACAGTGAAGGAGCTAATAAAGGACTTAGAAGTGCAGGAGATTCAAAGGATTGGAAGAGAAGATAACGAGTGGTGATCTCCTTTCGAAACTGGCTACTTCGGATGAGCCACATGGCGAGCCCGTCTCCTTCCTCGAAAATCCGGCTTATGAGAGGGTAAAAATTCATTGCATAGATGATCCCTCAAGAAATTGGACTCGGGAGAAGTGTTGGATCGAGGAAATGAAAGCATACCTAGAAAATGGAGAGTTTGCCGAGATGACGAAGAAGGCTCGAGCTATCAAAGAAAGCTCAAGGTATGTCATTCAAGGAGCGACCTGTTCGGGAGATCTTATACTCGGCCATTGCTAAAAGTGCATCCATCCCCAAGAGGTCGCCCTATTGATACACGAAGTGCATAGTGGAATTTGTGGTGGACACCGGGGGCGGGACTCTTCTTGGCGACAAGTTAATCACATTGGGATACTGCGGCCACACATGAGAGGCGACACTCACAACTTTGTTCAGCAATGTGATCAATGCCAAAGGTTTGCCAACCTTCCCCATGTGCCTACAACGGAAGCGAGACTCCTGTGATCGCGGCTTGGCCATTTGACATGTGGGGCGTCGACACGATTGGACCCTTCCCTCCCGCCCGAAGCTGCAAGTATGTGATAGTGGCCATAGACTACTTCACCAAATGGGTTGAGGCCAAACCACTAGCTCGCATCACGAGAGGAGAATGCTATCAACTTTCATTCACGAAACTTCATTTGGTGTCGGTTTGGTTTTCCTCGAGCTATAGTGTCGACAATGGGTTCTGATTCTCCCGGACTTTCGAAGCGAGAGATGAAGCGAGTGGGAATCAAACATTGGAAATCTTACATCGCCTATCCTCGAGGAAATGGGCAAGGCTGACGGCAAATAAACTTGTTCTATCTTCGCTCAAGGCGGACTCGTAGGTCGACGAAACAATTGGTTGGACGAACTCCCCCTTGCTCTTTGGGCGGTTCGTGCAACCACTCGAGGCTACGGGGAAACCCCTTTTGCTCTTCACGTATGGGTCGGAAGGCCATGGCACCTGCTTGAGCTCGGATTCCCATTTGCTAGAGTGACTTTCTTCAATCAAGAGCAAAATGATGCCAATAGATTAATAGACACGGATCTAGTCGACGAAGCGAGAAACGGCTTACCTCCGAATGGTCAATTACAAGCGGCGAACTAAGAGCTATCACGACAAGAGGTCGAGGCGAGGTCTTTTCAAGTTGGAGATTATGTATTGAGAAAGATTGAGGCAACGGGTAGAAGGACCCGGCGAGACAAGCTATCTCTAGCGGGAAGGTCCCTATGTAGTCACTCGAGTCGTCAAGAGGAAGGAACCTACGTGATAGCTCGTCACTGGAGGTGACGAGTTGAAACATCCTTGGCATGCTACTCACCTCGTCAAATACTACTTCTAGTTTTCAATTTCAAAGTTCAAGTTTGTGTTAAAGCTAGTTTGAATTGATGTAAGCATGATTCCTACTTCAATGAAAAGAGCAATTTATTCGATCAAACATAGTGTTACATTAATATCAACAAGCTCGACTCTTAGTCGGCTTCGTTCTAACAAGCTCGATTCTTAATCGGCTTTGTTTTATTTAACAAGTCAGGCTCTTAGTCGACTTTGTTCTAATGAGCTCGACTCTTAGTCGGTTCATCTTAGCTCGACTCTTAGTCGGTTCATCTTAGCTCGACTCTTAGTCGGCTTCACTAATAGGCTCGACTCTTAGTCGGCTTCGTTCCTAACAAGCTCGATTCTAAATCGGCTTTGTTCGCTTAACAAGTCCGACTCTTAGTCGAAGCTTCGTTCCAACTAACTCGATTCTTAATCGGTTCAAATGGTATGAACGAGGTTCGACTTATGATCAATCTCGTTCACAAAAAAGTTAATCAGAGTAAATTCGACTAAACCAACAGATCAAGTTGCCTCTAGGCTCCAGGAGGAATTGGCTCATTTATATTATCTACATCTAGCTCGACATACAATATGGAATGGAAAAACATACAACATTACGAAAACAAAGTCGGCTATGATAGAGAAGTCTCCCAAACGGGCTAAGACTTGGACAAAATTAACTTACAAAAATATTTTGCCTCCCAAAAAGCTGGGCCAAGGCATTCGAATAATGTTAAAGCAAAAAACAAAAATATTGTTTGGAACTTGTTCATTACAAATCCAACTAAACAATTCGGGAGTCACAGCCGACATCAAACAGCTTGGTGCGTCGGTAGCGGCTCGACCCTCTTCCTCTCCTTGTTCTTTGAGGGTCTAAAGGTTTACCCGACTACGAATAAACTTGTTCATCTTTTGTCTCCATGGCTTCGGCATCGTCAAGTTCCGCGGACCACATCAAAATTTCTATCAAGGACGGGGGAGCTTCCCACTTCTCCAATGATCTTCTTCATCTTCTGGGCAATAAAGGCCGAGTCGTTCTCAAGATAGGGAACAAGCGAATGACCTTGGCGAGTTTGCCATGTCGTCACTGAGACTCGAGAAAACCAACGAGCTAATTGCTCGATGGTAGCTATAGGCTGAGGATCCGCCGGTGCTCGACGGGCCATGTGCCTCTTCCCAGACCTCGAGAAAGTCTTGTGCCACAAGCCACGATGGCATCATAATACTCATCCCCCTGCCTTGAACTTCTCAATCGCAGCTTGAGAGGCCTCCTTAGTAGTTTTCTCGATGGCGGCCTTGTGGTCTTTCGGCTCTTCTCTCTCTCGAGTCGATCTTTGTTCGTACGGCTCGAGCAAGAAGGCATCCTTCTCCTTTAAAAGTTTGTTAATGGTGGCGGCTCGGTCTTGGCCTTCCCCGGTTCTTTCTTCTCGGCATCCCTCTCGGCCTCCACTTCCTTGAGTTTGGACTCTGCGGCCTCCGAGGTCGGACAAAGCCTTGGTCTTCACCGCTTCGTTGGCTTCATACGAATTGTCAGTCATTATACTTCTCTTTCCATTCCGCAAGCTCTTGAGCCTTTTTGGAATAATCACGAAGGGCTTTTCTCTCCCTCTCGATGGAGGCCCTCCAAGAGCTCTTGGCTTGCTCAATCATTGTAAGATTACGCATTCCCAGAAGGAAACAAAGAAGTGTTAGCTCGAGGTTGAAGTGGATCGAGTAAAGGAGCGAGACGACTAAAATAAAGAGAAAGTGAGAAGTTACCTCGCATGATGAGCCGACGAGCCCAGGGGCGAGAACTCCTCGGGTGTCGTGCCCTTATCATCCAAGTGAGCTAGCGGACCCACATCCACCGCTCTTCTCACAATCACACGGCCCCAAGTTCATGTATGCAGGTAGGCTGCGACTCGGGCAATTTACTCCTTCAAGAGAGGGAACATCGACTCGGCCTCTGCATCCTTTCTTCAATAGTTTCTTGGTTGGGATAGGAAGAGAGTACGGAGAGGAGGTGGTAACAGTTGGCTCGATGGGGGACGGCATTCCACTTGTCGATTCGCAACCTCTTAGTCCTCGGAGGCGTCATCAACTTCGGTTTCCATGGCGTCGTCATCAATGTTTACGACATCGAAAAGGACTAGTTCACTGCTCACGACGGCATCGGAGGTCCACACATTGACATCGGTAGTTGGGTCGGAGCTCACGTCGGAACTGCCCGGATCTGTTGGATTCATTACCTTCCTCGAGTCCACGCTCGAGTATGGCTAACTTTGCTCGTGAAGGATCTTCTTCATCTACCCCTTCCCATTGGCACCATCCCAATATTGTCTTTTTGGAAGGCGGCCCGGTCCTTAACGCGGCTTCCCTGCACTTTGTGAGCACGAGCATTGGCCTTCCCATGGTCCTTCCTCGCTTTCTTCTTATCAGAAACCCCAACAATACGCACCATATTCGCTTCTTGCTCGGGAGTTAAAACTACACGACATCAAAGTAATCAAGTGTTAGCTCGGCGATTCAAAACAGTTCTACGAGTAAACCATTGACGAGATAATTGATACAACTCAAAGCAGTTTTATGTACGAATTGAATAACTCTACATGCGAGCAGGCAATTTGATAGAGTTGCAATTCGTAATAGTTCTATGTACGAGCTAACTACGTTCTACATACGAGCAGGCAATTTGATAGAGTTGCAATTCGTAATAGTTCTATGTACGAGCTAACTAAGTTCTACATACGAGCAAACAACGGACGATCTAAGAGTTACATACGTATACAAGATAACTTGATAGACGAGTAAAGGATTGCGAGAACAAGATCTTACCACCGGCATGCTCCCGATTATCCTTGCGGTAGTTTTACGTCTTCTTACGGCGCACAAATTCCCAGACCTCCCCGAGAGAATGAAGTAACCCGGTCGGGATATATTTGTCCTCTCAGCGCGAGGACAAGAGGCTCTGCCCTCCGTCTCCGAGGCATCATCCCGGCTGGACGAAGTTATCACATGGTGGTGACCAGAGACTCTCCCGGCTAATGGGTCTTCTCTCGACTAAGCGACACAAAGCCCTATACAAGTTAAGATGCCGGGTCGGCTCCCGATAGTTTCCACTCATCTATGGTTTTGTTTCATCGTTGGGCGGGAATTCCCGTCCTAATCTACTCTCTACCACAACAACATGCGAGTTCCGGCCATGCTTACTTGGGAGGTTGGTGAAGAGCTTGGGAGATTTAGGTTTAGAGGGAATGCTTGATGCTCAAGTCCTCTCCACTATACTTTATCTTGAAAAATTCTTTGAACACTCTCATCTGAGGTTATTATCCTAAGAATCTACACACACATAGCAAAGCATACAAGGACCCTACAAGTATTGGCTCATTTGAAGGGGAGAGCATTGGCACATTCTAAAAACTCATTTATGAAGGGATCAGAGGTAACATGAGGCCGGCTACAAATTGAAGCCGTGTTACAGAAAGAAGGCTACCACACAGTGGCAAATTTCCTTAAGTAAATGACAACCTAGTGACTTCATGCAAACTCCCTAAGGGTATAAAATGGATCACCCTATAATCTTCCTTACTTACCTCACAAATCCCAAATCATACTATTACCTAGAGGCTGGAGTTCTTTTCATTTCCACGTAATGGCCAGCTTGAGGGGACATAACCCCCTCTCATTCTTTCCCTGGCATGGCTGCATATCGTCGAATGCATCAACAATTCTGGGACCAGGAGGAAGTAGATGCTTTGTAGCTCCGCCATGTAGTTGCCATATACGTACTAGAAGAAGGAGAAATAGGGAGTCAGGGCCTATAAATAATTTCGGTCGACCTACTTAAGGGCGATTTAGACTCCACTGGAAAACCTGTTCTATTCCTAAGAAAGGAGGGCTTTTGGGCGATCCACAACATAAAACAAGGTGATATGGTCAAGCAATTCATGGAATAGATGGCGACAACA
>JAFEMH010003569.1:0-257828 GCA_022495995.1 Adenophora triphylla var. japonica
GAACCACACCGGCAGTGAACTCCACGAGCCTCCTAGCATAGTTATTCATCCTGTTCGCATCTGCCTTACTACCGGGATCGTAAGTACGGCCGTATACCTCGCAAGCCAAAGAAAAACACTGGCCGTCACAAAGACAAACAGTACAACACAAATGCAACATTAGCAAGATGCTACTACCAAATACGTAAAAGCAAAGCACAACACTCACCGTAAAGCACGGATCCACTTCCCCCTCAGTATCGGTGAGGCCTCGCCTCGGCCCCGGCTAGGGACCGTCGCCCAGCCTACAAGAACCATCGCCTCTCTCAAATGCCAAATCCGAGTATGGTGGAGTGGGTAGTCTCAGACGTGCAAAGGCCCTTCTCTCTCTTTACAAAGACTCGCTGGCTCTCACCTCATCCTCCGGAAGACATCATAGTTCACGTCCTCTATGATAAATTCGGCGTGAGGCACACCCTGCCTATACTGCTGCAACTCTACCCCAGCTATGAGCAAAGGATACTGCATGTGAGGAGGCAGATCCCTCAGAACCAAGGGAATAGACCCCAGAGCGTGCTGGCAAGACACCCTCTCGCCCAGGTACATCACGTCACAATGGAGCCCCACCAGTAGCTTCCGCTGACGTGTAATCTCCCCAGCAGCATGAACCATAAAGCAATCAAACCGACTCCACCAGGTCAGGTTGATCCTCAGAGAAAAATCTCGGTCCATGGCCAGAGACATCTCCTCATAAGTCAGTCGGGTGCTCTCCCTCGACTTTACCGGCTTCCTCGCCGCCTTCTACCAAGTCAACATGGTAGGGAATAAATGCGTATATGCCTCTCTGGTATCCCACCTATACGGGTGAAACACCTCAAAGAACCACACCTGTCAAATGCAAGGAAAGTTATATCAGCTACAAATCAGATACATACAAGTACAAGTGAGACAAGAAAGAAAATAAGAAAGACACTCACATCTAAAGCAAACTGAAAACAGCAGAATGAGTTTTCCTCTCCCCGAGAGAACCTGTCCAAAGCATAATAGAGCTTGGCCAGACCGACCTCTCCCCAAGTAAACCCTCTCATAGCCTCCAGATTGATCAGAGAGCCAAGAAGAACAAACTGACATGCTGTGTCAGCATTGGGAAACAAGGTAGCTAACAGAGCAAACCACAAAAACCCTCGAGCCAAGCACTCCGCTCGTCCATCCTCTGAGCGCCCAAATACTCCTCAATGCCCCTCCTCAAGTGAGCCTCCATCGGCCCATACCAAATACCCAGGCCCCTGGCATCGGTAATATCAAATCCAAGCAGCTCCAAAAAATGCTCCCTGGTGAAGCCATCAAACCACTCAATGGGGTTACCCCGGAACGACAACCCAATAATCGCAGCAAAGTCTGTAGGGGTCACGGTCACCTCCCCCCACCAAAAATGGAACGTGTGGGTCGTATCCCACCAGTAATTGCTCAGGGCGACATGAAGTACCTTCGCCCTCTGCGTCAAAGCCACCATGGCTACCGAGCTAATAAAGCCCACCAAGTTTGAGTCAATCACGAACTGTCGTGGACTCCTCTCCCCATCCCGAGCCACATCTGGGAACATCTCCCACAGCTGACGGACCGCCTCAACATCCCCCCTACTCTTCACATTATGCACGTCAATCGGACCTCGCCCCTGCAGCGATTGCAC
The DNA here is from genome assembly GCA_022495995.1 of Adenophora triphylla var. japonica. NCBI lineage: Eukaryota > Viridiplantae > Streptophyta > Magnoliopsida > Asterales > Campanulaceae > Adenophora > Adenophora triphylla. Next base: position 1,670 of record JAFEMH010003569.1, read on the forward strand.
CCCGGCATCTGGCATTCCGCTTTTTGCGTTGATCGAGTGGAAGTGTCTCACTGTGTTTTTGCTTGTACAGTCGCCACGCCGTTTTGATCAAGCCCAAAACATTGAGAAAAGGCATCAGTTTAAAAATAAACAGTTTTTGTGTGATGAGATTTTTGAGTTCGGAGGTTAGGTTACTCCTCGAGAAGAGAATAATAGAATATTAGAGCTCACCCGAGTCGCCTCGTAAAAACAAGTCTTTCGATACCCCTTCTTTCTTTAAATATTGTGTGTGTGTGTATGTGCTTTTAAAAATGCATGCGGTATCGGATGTCTACATTGTACACTGCATATTGAAATGCATTGAAATAGTAAAGGAAGGAAGCCTTACCAATATTGGTTCGTGTCTGTCTTCCGCTGAAGAATAGTGTTTGAGGATGGAATAGTGTTTCGGGACGGACCGGGATTGCTTCGGGATGTGCCGGTTGTCTGCGGACAGAGCTTCGGCGTGCCTCGGGATTGTCAAGTGTGCACTCGGGCAGAGTTTCGGCGTGAGTTGGGATCGTTGGCTGAATTCGAGCAGTGGTTCGGTGTGCGTCAGAATCATTGGCTGGATTCGGGCAGAGGTTCGGCGTGTGTCGGAATCGTCGGTTTGAATCGAAAAGAGCCGAGACGCCTCGGGAAAGACAAGGCAAGGCTTCGGAGTACCATGAGGGGCCTCAGAATACCTCGAGAGTTCCTCAGGGCAGCGCGGGAGCATTTCGGGAGCGCTCGGAAGGGCTTCGGAGCACCACAAGGGAGCTCGAAAGGCCCCGGAAGGAACCGAAAGGGACCGAGAGTGCCTCGAAAGGACATAGAGGGGCAGCCAGAGGGCTTAGGAGGAGAGGAGAAGAGGGAGATGTGTGAAATGAGGGAGGGGGAGCCCTCTATTTATAGTGTGGGAAAAATTACAAGAAGGTCCGTACGGACCTTTATGCAAAACTAAAATTTTAGTTTTTCAGTTGAGGGAATAATGTGGACTTTAAGAGGATTTCGTAATTATGATACCGTAGCAAAGAGGTCCGTACGGACCTTTTAGCATGCAAGAGGTCCGTACCGGACCTTACAGGCTTTTCTTTTTTACATAATTCCTAAAAAAAGTCCTTTTGTGTTTTTGTCCCGCAAAGGCCCCCCTTGGTTTTGGTTGATGGTTTTTTGGGCTTTTGAGGGTTTTGTGAGGGTTCTTTAGGGTTTTTAAAGGTTTCGGGTGTTCGAGACTCATGCGTTTGAGTGAGTCTGCATTGTTTCCCGGGTGCTCAAAAGAGGGTGATCCAGATTGGGGTACTTACAGAAGCCCCTCGACGACGTTACTTACGGAAGAAGTGAGGTCGTCGATAAGATAAGGGTCCTGATCTAGATCGTGTGTTGAGAGAGGAGGTGATCATGTAGGTCGGTTTGTGATGACGTGGCGGTGTCCTGTTGTGTGATCGCTTAGGCCGGGTTGGCCGGACCCCGTGATAGGATTCCTACGTATCCCTAGCGGGAATCAAGCCTGATCATAGTTCGTGTGTGGGGTGAGTGTTGTTGTGTACGAGGATGTGTGATATCCTCTAACTGAGACTCTGTGTGTGGACGCGTCAGTGTCTTGCGGGTGACCATTTAGGTCGGTTGTGAGGGCGTGGTGGCGTCTGTGCAGCCGTGTAGGTCGGATTCGTGAGGACGTTACTTTCGGCGTCTGTGTGGCCGTATAGGCTCGGTTGGCTGGACCCCGTGATAGGATTCCTACGTATTCCTAGCGGGAATCAAGCTTGATCGTAAATTTTACGGTTTTCGAACCGGGTAATTTAAAGCCTTCCGGGCTGCGGATATTGATGTGGGAGGTTTATACAGTCTTCCGGACCGAGTGGTTTAAAGCCTTTCGAGCTGCGGATAGTGATTTGGCTGATTTATGCGGTCTTCCGGATCGAGTGGTTTAGAGCCTTACAGAGGCTGCGGAAAGTGATTTGACTCGATTTATGTGGTCTCCTGACCGAAAGTGGTTTAGAGTCTTCCTGCTACGGATATTGATGTGGCTGATTTATGCGGTCTCTCGAACCGAGTGGTTTAGAGCCTTTCGGGCAGCGGATAATGGTGAGAATGTGTTATGCCCTCTAATTGAGGTTACGTCGTGCGTGAGGATGTGACTTGTCCTCTGACTGAGGTTGTGTCATGCATGAGGACGTGACTTGTCCTCTGACTGAGGTTGTGTCATGCGTGAGGACGTGACTTATCCTCTGACTGAGGTTATGTCGTGCGTGAGGATGTGACTTGTCCTCTGACTGAGGTTGTGTCGTGCGTGAGGACATGACTTGTCCTCTGAATGTGGTTTTGGGAGGCGTGATTGCCTTGTGTTTTGATTGTGAGAGGCGTGGTCGCCTCGTGCTTTGGTTTTGAGAGGCGTGATTGCCTCGTGTTTTGTCCACTGGGGCAAGGTTGGACTTACGATGACTGCGGGTGTTCATCAGCTGGGGACGTGTAGTCTCGTATGGGCTTTATCCGCTGAGAAGGTGATTTCGGGCTTACTTTGATGGTCGGTGTTTGGTTCACCGTTTTGTGTTTTGGGGGCACTTTATGCCTTGGGACTTGTGTTTGGAGGCGTTTGTGCCTTTTGTGTTTCTTTTACCATTTAGTGGGCGAAATCCGGACTTACGATGATGGCCGGGGTTGGTTTTGTTGGGTTAAGGACCAAACTGCATTGAATCTACTGAAATAGGCCTTTGGACAGCCAGGGGCAAAGATTATAAGGGCAAAGGGGTAATTTGGCCATATAATGCAAAGAGGTCCGTACGGATCTTCTTTGTTTGCAAAGAGGTCCGTACGGATCTCTGCGGAATTTTAAATTCCCAGAATTTGATCAGCTTCAGCAACGAAGCAATTCCCATTTTTCCCCCTTCCAGTTCGTGAAAAACCGAGAGAGAGGGAGAGAAAACCTCATTTTTTGATCAAAATTCCCCAAGTAAATCCTCCGTTTTTGCTTGAATTGCTTGTTATGGCGGAAAGAGCAAGAAGAGGTCGTCGTCAACGGGGTCAAGGGGCCATTGAGCAAAGGGCGGACCATCAAAGGAATTGTGCCATGCTTTTTTGTGAAATTCGCGATGAATTGTTGAAATTGAGCATGTAAGAATCGTGGGTATGCGATTTTTGTGCAAAAATGTGGAGATTAGCTCTTATTTGTAAAAATAAAGTGCCTCTCTTTGAAATGCATGCTTTGGTGTTTTGTACCTTATGCTATTTCTTGTATGTACATTGTGAAAAATTGCAGTGTAGGGATGGACTTTATGAAGAGTGTGACATGTGCCGTGTTTTTGTGATGGGTTTTGTCTGAAAGTGTGTGCCATGTAGGGACAGATTTTTTTGGAAAATGTGTCATGTAGTGTGTACCGTATTTTTGTGACGGACTTTGTGGGGAGTTTATGTGCAATGTGTGCCGTGTTTTGTGACGGGTTTTTTTTTTTTTTTGAAAATGTGTCGTGTAGGGATTAATCCCTCTTTTGAGAAAATTTGTATAGTGTGTGCCGTGTTTCGTGAAGGGTTGTTTTTGTTTTGCCGTGTTGGGACGGACTTTTTTATGCTTTGGTTTCCTTTTGGTATTTTGCATTAAGTACTGTGACTGACGTACCTTTGCTGTATTTACCTGCAGGATGAGGGGCCTTTGTCCGGAAAGGCTAAGAAGATGAAGTCTCGGGGGTCGCTCGAGGCTGTAGTTGAGCTGTGGCAGCATTTGCCGGATATCTCCAGGGAGGGTAGGCCGAGTCCTAAGAGGCTGGTCTTTGCTTCTGGTTTGGGCGCGTTCGTGGAGAACCAGGCCAGGATTGCAGAGACGAGGAAGAACAAGAGCATCTTCCTGGCCTTGTCCGAGTATTGGTGGGACACCACGCATCCTTCCATCTGAGCTGGGGAGAGGTGACGGTGACTCCTACCGACTTCGCAGCGATTACCAGGCTTTCCTTCAAAGGAGGGCCGGTGAGATGGCGGGACAGGATGTCCGATGGGACGCTGGCAGAGCTGCTGGGCTTCGCGCCTTCTCCTCGTAGGGGCCTGGGCATGTTATATGGCGATGTGGAGGCACAGATCACGGCCAACATCGGGGCCTATCGCCGGGGTATCGGCTTGGTGATGGCTGAGTAGCTGGCGTGCTCTTTCTTGTGGTTTACTATGTCCGAGACTTTGTTCTCGAATCACGCTAACTCGGCTCCTTTTCCTCTACTAGAGAGCTTGGTGGATTTGGAGAGGGTCGGTGAGATTGCTTGGGGCGAGGCAGGCCTGGCCGAGCTCTATTTTTCCCTGGACCGGTTTAGCCGAGGCGTGGCCAGTTCTCTGGGATGCTTCGATTTTGCTTTAGAGGTATGAGTTTATTGCTGTTTGTGATTTAGCAGTTTGTCATTTCTCCATTTTCTTTTGCCCTGAGCTTTATCTGCTTTTGTTGCAGGTGTGGTTTTATGAAATCTTTCGGTGCTTTCCGTGGGATCGGGATGCTGAGGCCATGGAGGCCTATCCTGCTATGCTGGGCTGGGCCCGTCAGTTGAGGAGGAGGAGGACGAATAGGGGGAAGCTCACCATCGCCTATCGGGATGTGCAGGAGTTCCTGGAGAAGGATAGCTCGGCGGAGTTTGAGCTGTATCCCTGGGCTCAGTATGGCGGCAACGAGCTTGAGGGTGGTCCCGTGGTGACGCAGCAGAGGAAGATGTTGTGGGGCCTTACTTGTGATGTTATGGATCCGAGGGATCCGCCCTTTGGGATGATGTATCCCCGCGATATGGATGTGTTAGAGTACGACAGGTACTTGGGCGGCGTGAGTGCCGAGGAGTTTATTTTGTTTGGTGAGGAGTACGGGGCCTTCGTCAGGAGGAAGCTGAGGACGCCACAGGTGTTGGCGAGAGAGAGGCGGGATGGCCCACCACGTCCCCCAGATGTTCCGGTGCCTGGGCCGAACTTCACATATGTACCGGGCGATTCGTCGATGCGGAGGGTGTCGGTACCCGTCCCTGAGCAGGCTCCTGCTGCCTATCGGGTTGACCCGGATGCGCCGGTGAGTGTGCTTACTCTTTTCCATCTTGGCATCTTTTCTGTATTTTTCTCTTTTTTGTTGAGTATGACTGTATCTCTTTTGCTGAGCGTTTCTTTGGTTGTTTGCATGTGCAGGTCTCAGGGAGATCTTTTGACACGTTGACCCGCCGTTACGTGGTGTTGAGGTCTTTTGTGAAGAAGATGGCGGGGAAGCTGTCTTGCCAGTCTTCGCGACGTGTGCCGGCGTACGAGCCGATGCCTTCGAGGCATTCCGTGGATGTTCCTCCATCTAGAGCTGAGACAGAGCCGCAGCAGGAGGGACCCGTTCGGGGGCGGCATAACATGGATGCAAGGACGTCTGCGGGGGCCCAGAGACCGCCGATTTTTCACCAGTTCTTGCCGGTGCAGGAGTCTCAGGGAGAGGGTTCGTCGGAGCCTTCCTTCTTTGATCCTTTTACCGGGCTCGATCCTGCGGATTACTTCGAGTACTTGCCTCAGGAGGGGGTCCAGTATTCAGATGATGAGGGCATGGCTGGCGAGTTTGCCGAGATGCCTGACTTCATGTTTGATGAGGTCGATGATGAGTCGGAGTAGGGCTCATTTGCTTTCCCTCTTTCCATTTTTTTGTTTTTTTTTGTTTAGCAACAGACATTTTGGTACCTGTAATAAAATACTTGTATTTGCACAGCAAAGTATTTAATTAAAGATGTAATGTCGTATTCTGTGATTCCCGGGGATTGTCCTAGAAATTGTTGCTAGTTTATTATTTGTGCATGCCACGTGAGCTGGGAGTGCGTTTGTGGGTAGTGTATGCTTGCCGGAAATGGCTTTGGCTAGAGTTTGGGCAGTTTGGAGCAAGGTCCTGCTGGGAACAGCGGCTGTTGTACTGTTTGTTGAAAATGTGGGATCAAGTTGCAAGAAGGTCCGTACGAACCAACCTAGGTGTAAAAAGGTCCCTACGGATCTTCCTTGCTTTTGGGGAAGGGATAAGTGTTTTCAGGATGTCTGATCTTTCCCCACTTCCCATTTGCAGTCATTTCGAGCTTTCTTCCCCATTTTCTCTAGGAACCTCCATTTTTGCCATGGATTCTTCGTATGTTCCACGAGTTTTGCCGAGGCTTTCGAAGGAGAGGCAAGCATACTTCCTTGAGCGGCTGAAAATGTGGATGCGGCACCGTATGAGGCATCAGAGGCGGGCTTTCGAGGTGAGGTTTTGACTCTGCTCGGTTTGGTCCCTTAAGGAGTTGGTCCCTGATTGGGAATTGTTACGGGCTGCCGCGAAGTTCTGGGACATTAGGAGGCATGTTTATAGCTTCTCCTCCAATGAAGTGACGCCCACCTTTGAGGATTTTCGGGCTTTGATGGGAGGACCGGAGGTGGAGGCCATATCACTTCCTTTGATTGGCGGTGCTGCCGTCAGTGTGAAGCTTGCATGCTTTCTTCGGACTTCGTTGGAAGAAGTGCAGGGTATGACCTTTGATTAGGGTCACATTGACATTTCTGCGCTGGCGGAGCGGTTTATGAGTGATGACGAGAGTGACATCTCATGGGATGCATTTGCCTTGTGCGTGATAGCGACGCTTTTCATGGTTAGCTCCCCTGGGGTATGCGACAGCGCTTTGCTGGATGTGGTAGGGCACTGCAGGGCCGGAGAGGATATTGTGCCATTGGTGCTGGGGGAGACTCTTCACGGCATTGATCATCTGGTGACTGGGGATATGTTCATGAGAGGGGGAAGCCCCGCTTTGCTCACTTTGTGGCTGCGAGAGAGACTTCAGGGTATGCCCGAGGCTCCGATGTCGTTTAACCCATGGTTGTTTGCTCGGCGACCTCTTGTATTGGATATGGATCAGTCCGCCTGGGAGAGATGGATGGCACAGCTTGGTACGCATCAGATCCGCTGGTGGGTTCCATACTGGGGGATTGAGACTAGGAGGGCCTTTCAGGAAGGGTCCTATGTTGTCAAAGTTCCAGGTTTGTCTTGGTCCTCCTTTTACATTCCGTCGCTTGTTTCCCGGCAGTTCGGGATGAGGCAGGAGCCTTTGTTGGGCTAGGATGACCTTGCCACTGCGGAGGTAGCTCCTCTCTGTATGGCAGCTCCGGGTGCTCTTTTGTATTTCCTGAGGGTATGGAAGTATTTCGCTTTCTCTCCTGTGGTGCTCCTTCGATTTCGGGAGGGCATTGTATTGACCACCGAGTACCTGGATTGGTACAAGCAGCACGTTGGGCAGTCCCAAGTGATTTTGGGGAGCAGGCGTGAAGCAATTCTGGGGCCCGATTGCCATCGTAGCTATTGCCTTAGGAGTGCCGAAGTCTGGTCTGACCTTCAGGATATTACGGGTGACGCTTTGTTTGACTACGAGACCAGAGTTGACCGACTGACGGAGAGAGGTCCTCTTTTGTAGATTCGCAGGGAGGAAATCCGAGCCGAAGCACGGGCAAATGAAGCCCTGCGAGCTACTGGATTGTTTGACTCTACGGGGAGGACCCCTAATCTAGGATTGAGAGAGACAGAGCTGGCTCAAGTGGAGCGAAAGAATACTCGCCGGGGACGAGGGAAGAAAGGGAAGAATGGCGAGGGGACAAGCGCAGATGGCGCGGAATGACCTCCTAGGTATCCATTAATTTCATTGCAAATACATTATTTGTTAAATGTATTAAGCTGTCTTTTAGCATGTTGTGAACTTGAGAGTAGACCGTGCTTGAACTCATCAAGAAATGTTGTAACCGTTAGTGATTTGTGATTTACTTTTAAAGCTTTGTCGAGATGCAAGATCTCTTGTTTGCTTTTCGTTTTTTTTGTGAGCCTTGGCGGCATCCATCTTTGGACCTTTCTGTTGTATTTGCGGACCGAAGTAGCCTGGGCCTTGACGGTAATCCCTTTTTGCCAGGGTTTTGTATTTGGATGGGAGGTTGGATGACCCCTTGACAAGTCGTTTTGACGGTCTTTTTCGTGGTTTCCTTGCCTCTTGTTTGTTGGCGTCGGGCTCTTGACCTCATTTTTTTTGTAGCTTCCGCTTGAGCTTATTTTCTTTTTTTGAAGCGCGTGAGGGCGAAGACAAGCCCCTGGCTTGGAAGTTGACATGGGTCAGTCGTTTGATGCTGAGTGACCTTCAGATGTCCTTTGATGTTGCTGCCGTCGTTTGACTTGGTCATGGTGATGTTGGGGGCATGCTCTTGGAAAGTGCGTAGTTTGATGGAGGTCTTGGTTGACATTCAAACTTTTGACTTTTTTGTGTGTTTTTAGACCGGACCAATTAAGGTTGCCTACGTTCCCCCGGACTAGAGGGCTCAGGTCTGCGTAGTTCGACACTACATGGAGTGCCAAGAGATGCACAGTTGGTCTTCTTTAGGCGAAGTATCTGCGAAGTTTTCTTTCGTTGACTGGATTCATGAAGGGATTGTCGTCTAGGTCTGTCAGCTTCATGGCACCTCCGGAGAAGATCTTTTGAACCACGAAAGGGCCAATCCATGTTGATTCCCATTTTCCCAGTGGGTTGGTTCGAGTGGGAGGCTTTTCTTTGAGTACCAGATTGCCTTCCCTGATGTCTCGGGACTTGACTTTCTTGTCGAAAGCTCTAGCCATCCTGCTTTGGTAGGCTCGGACGTGTTCCATGGCCTTTAGTCGTCGCTCATCTAGTAGAGCCAGTTCGTCGTGCCGGCTTCGGAGCCATTCGACTTCGTTGATTTCGTTTTCTAGCAACACTCAGAGTGAGGGAATTTCGAATTCCACGGGTAGTACCGCTTCCATCCCGTATGTCAGGGCGAATGGGGTTTCTCCCGTGGCTGTTCTGACTGATGTTCGGTAGCCCCAAAGTGCAAGGTGCAACTTTTCAGGCCAATCACGTCCTTGGGTGGTCATTTTTTGGATGATCCGTTCGAGGGTCTTGTTTGCTGCTTCCACGGTGCCGTTCGTTTGTGGCCGGTAGGGAGAAGACTTGTGGCGTGTGATCTTGAATTCGGCCAGCAGTCTGTCGCATTCTCCTTCGAAATGGGAGTCGTTGTCTGATATGACCTCATTCGGGATGCTGTATCGGCAGATGACGTTTTCCTTGACGAAATGTGCGACTTTCTTGGAGGTGAGCACCTTGTACGACTTGGCTTCGACCCACTTTGTGAAGTAGTTGATGGCTACCAAGACGAAATCGTGGCTGTTGCTACCTGGCGGAGCAATTTTCCCGATGATGTCGATTCCCCATGTGGCGAAGGGCCAGGGCGTAGTCATGCAGTAGAGATCGTGAGGAGGTAGATGATTGAGGTTGGAGAACCGTTGACACTTGTCGCAGCTTCGGACAAAGTGGATGCAGTCTGCCTCCATGGAGATCCAGTAGTAGCCCATTCGAAGAATGATTTGCATCAGGGCTCTGGCGTTCATGTGGGGGCCGCAAGCCCCATTGTGGACTTCGTTCATGAGCTCACTTGCTTTTTCCTGGCTGATGCAGCGTAGGAGCGGTCCTTGGTAGCATTTTTTGTATAGCATGTCTCCAAGGATGACAAAGTGAGAGGCGAGGCGTTTTAGGGCCATGATGCTCTTGGCTTTGACTCCTTCCTTGCGTTGACCTTCCTCGTTCATGAAGGCGGTTTCCCCGTTTTTGAGGTATTGGAAGATCTGATTGACATGCAATGTTGATGAGGAGGCTCCCGATTTGCGTCTATTTGGCTCTTCAGTAGTTCTCCAAATCTATCATGATTAAAACCTTCTCGACAGCTTGGGCCCGGTTTTTCTTTCGTTCGACAACATGCTTAAATGTTTGTTTAATGCATTCGTTCAATTAATGTATCTGCTTCTTTGTTAGATGAATTGTTATTAACGGTTTGTGTGTTAGTTAACTCATCATTCGTTAAAGATGCAATGAAAGGATATTTTAGAAAGATCGGACCTTTTATTGAAAGCGTAGAGAAGATACAATGTTGATCATGGACTCACTATCTTCGGGCGTAGAGCCGTCAGATGACTCAAAAGACATGAATTCCTAGACAACATGACTCGAAGCTAGACTCTAGGCGACGAGGAATTGGACCAGGCTTCATTACTCTTTGCGGGCTGTAGGTCAAGAGAGGGTGGCAATGGCTTTGGTGGCCATTCTTCAATTGATACGAATCCCGGAGGATAGCTTGCCTGTGGTTCGACTTCAAACCAGATCGCAGAGGTTTTTGGTTGCTCCTTTGATGATGTCCCTCCATTGGTGTTGCTGCCAGACCTTGGGGGACCTTGATGGTAGAAGTCATTGAGAGCTTCTTCCAGGAGGGCGAAGCATTCGCTGATTCGCAGTTGATTCTTGCTGATGTTGATTATCTTCATAGAATCAGCTTCCTTATCCGGGATTTTTGCCTGGACGACATTCATGATGTCTGAATCGAGGGGGCGGGCTATTTCTCCTTCTCTGATTAGGCTTTGAAGGAGGTTGCGCCATTGTTCCTCCAGGTCTGATACCGAGACGTTGAATAGGACTATGCTGTGATGGCTGTCCCCGTGAGATCCGAGCGTGTCGGTAAGAGGGTTGTCCTGCACCAGTGGGTTGGTGATGAGCCAGTTTCTTCAAGAGGGTTCTCGGCGAAGTAGGGGTCTACTCCTCGGTCAAGCTCCATCTGGGCGTCCAATTCTTGATCCTCTTTCATGCATTCTTCGCAGTCGCATATTTCAGAGTTGTCGTCTTGGCCCATGAGCTCTTCGATCTCTAGCTCATCACGGCTTAGAGCGTAGATGTAGGGCTCCACTTCGTAGCGGGACAAGGCTGGAGACTCACCTGCAGAGGAGTATTCGATCATGTCGGGACCTTCTTCTGGGTCGTAGCTTGCTGGCCAAGCGCTTTCCATTGTTCTGCTTCCGCGGATCACCTCGAGGTTTCCATTGGCGTTGATGAATTTCATGCATTGGTGAAGTGTAGATGATACCGCTTTCATCTGGTGCAGCCAAGGTCATCCCAGCAGGGCGGAGAAGGTTGGTTTGATTTCCAAGACTTGGAACTCTATCGACTCCAATTGTGCGTCAAATTGGATCCTCAGATTGATTACTCCTATGACAGGGCGTAGAGTGGAGTCGTAAGCTCGGATTATCTGGGGCGAAAGTCTCATCAGGGAGCGGTCGACGCGGAGTCGCTTCAGTGTACTCAAGGCAATGATGTTGACTGCGGAGACGTTATTGATCAAGACGTTCGGGAGGTATAACATCTCTATCTTTATGAAGATGAGGAGGGCCTCATTGTGTCTATTTTCACATATTGGCAAGTCTGCGTCTGTGAAGGCTAGACCGCTTCCGATGCTGCCATTCGATTCTGTCTCCTTCAGGGAGCGTTCGATCCATCCATTGGTGTGTCTTGATCGTGGAAGATATCGTAGGGAGACACTCGCCCTTGGGCGTTCTTGTCTGGATTCCCGGTCACGGGACCGTTTGACTCTGGTTTCGCGTTCCCAGTCGTAGCGGGATAGCATGTTGACGGTTTCGGAGATTGCAGGAGGCCTACTCTCGCTTGGAGTTTCGTCGAAGGATATCGTGTTCATCCTGTCATTTCGGGGGAATGGATTTCCAATGGTGTTGGGGCCACGGGGGCGTTTCAACTTTCCCTCTTCGATTAGCCCTTGGACCACTTGCTTTAGCACGAAGCAATTGTCGGTGGTGTGATCGGGATAGTTGTGGAAGGCACAGTGCTTGCTCATATCCATGTTGGACTTGGGAGTGTTTGGTTGGAAATTCTCGAAAGGTTTGAGAAGATTTCGCTTTACCAATACTTCGAATACTAGGCCCAGAGGCATTTCGAGGTTGTCGAAATGCTGGAATTGCGGTATGCGAGGGGGATTGTTGTTCCTCGGGGGTGCCTGATCACGGTTTACTGGAGCTCCGTTCTGGATGTAGTGTACCATTCCGGCTGCTTCTTTTCCTTTGTTCGGGACAGGTGCTGGATTTGACAGGTTTGTCCGATAGCGGTAAGACGAAGCAGGGGATGCTGTTGTCTTTTGAAGGCTCAGGGTCTTTTCAAACTTGGTTCCGGCGTTGACCATGGCTCGGAGATCTGGATAGAAGTGATGGCTGATCAAGGTCCTCAGAGATGGTTTGAGGCAGGAATGGAAGATGTCCATTTGCTCTTCCTTGGAAAGCGAATCCATTATCTCGCTTAGCTTCCAGTTCCATATTTTGTAGAACTCACCCACAGGCTCGTCGTCCTTTTGTTCGGTGGCTTGCAGATTGTGGCGGTTTGTCTCCCACTCCTGGTTGGGGCGGTACTTCTCTAGGAAGATCTCGCTGATTTGGTCCCACGTGGAGCGGTTTTCTGCCTTTACGTTGAGGAACCACCTTAGCGCTGTGGATTTGAGAGAATACTGGAAGTGATCCGCCATTTGTTGAGGGGTTGCCCCTTTGGCTCTCATTCCCAAGACATAGGTGTCGATGTGGTTTTTTGGGCATTCTGTCCCGTCAAACTTTTCCATTTTCGGCATCTTGAATTTCGGAGGAAGCGGGACCACCTTGTTTGGATCAGTGGGCATGCGGGAGTCCTTTCGAGAACTAGCTAGTTTGCCTTGCAGGTCCTTCATTTGCTCAATCAACCAAGCCATGTGGGGATCGGCAGGCTGAGGCGGGTTGCTGTTTTCGGGGATGGAAACCGAAGATGAAGGTGGATTGGCTGATGGGATCGCCATTCGGGAGTCTTGGGGAGGTAGTTGAGTGTATACCAACCCGTACCCCTGGAGTGTTGAAATTAAGGGCATGATTGCCCGGGTCGCTAAGGGTTGTGTTTGGGAATTGGGGAAATGTTTCATTAGCCCCAAGTGGCAGACCAGTGGGTGGTAGGTTTGAGATGTCGGGATATCTGCTTGGGATGCCCGTCCCAGGTAAGCATTGGGATTTTTGGCTATGGCTACGAGGCTCGTATAGAGGCAGAGGATTGAATCCTAGGGGATACCGAGATGCATTGGGATCTGGTGGAGCCGACACGTATGTGTGCTGTTGATACTGAGCTTGGGGCGCAGGGCCGGGAAATTGACTGTGATGAGGTAGGCACGTCAGAGCTACTTGGCTGATGCCTGAGTGGAGCTTCGAGCGAGAGCTGCTTTGCGTTGCTGGGATCTCGTAGCTTGGCAGAGGTGGGACCTGCTGATAGCTTTGAGGACCCGGGGGAGCTGGTATTTCTTCGTCTTTTATGAGGACAAAGGTCCCATCAGGTTGGGGAACAACAACGGTTCCTCGAAGGTGCAGGGTGTCTACGATCCAGGCTTGCTGCTCTTCTTGGCGCTTCTTGAGAGTTTCGAAGGCTCGCAGCACCTCCTCCATTGTCTGAAGGTTTCTTAGTGGCGGGGTTCCGTTTCCCTCACTGTTATCTGTTGATCCCGCCATGGGGGAGTAGCGGACTGTTCGAACCGCTGAACCGGAAGGGCTGTCAGACCTTGTGACCTCAATGCTGAAAAGGCGGCTCCCGGGTACTCTCAACCACTCTCGGTTTGCTGGAGGGGGTGACGGGTAAGGTTTATACATGGGAAGACCTTTTGGATAAAGAGGGGGGAAAGCTCACGTGACATGTAGTTTTCGCCTTTTATTTATGATTTTTTTTCGTTGTTTTAATTTTCTTAAAACAGTGTTTTCTCAGAATCCTAGGTAGGTTGGAAAAGATTGCTCTTCTTTTTCGCAACTATGCTAGATCCTGGGTCAGTGGAGACCATCTGTGCGGCTATAAGCCCCTCGTTTTGCACCTGTATTTCGACATCCCGGGGTGGACAGCCCCGGGTGAGGGTTCTATAGGGCAAGCGGTTTCCACCGGCCTGAAAGAAAAATCGAACCTAAGGACCGAGCCTTTCATGTTCGTTTTAATGCGTGAGCCATGTGAATAGTGAGCCGTGCCGGCACCTGAGTCAAGATCTGGTCGAGAGTTCGACATGACCTCTCTTTACCTTGCTTGCGCAAGGGATCCGTGACGTTAGGCGTTGGCTGGGTCATATCGTCATGGCCGACGTATTAAAGGCTTGATGACATGGTGTCATGTAGGCATGGATGTATATCCAGGACGGAACATCGTCTGGGTGTAGCTTCGGAAATCAAGATCAGGTCAAGATTTTAGCATGACCTTTCATTGCTTTGCTTGCGCAAGGGATCTTGAGTTCCGAGCTTTGACTCAGAAAATGGTCGGCATGGGATATGTATCCAGGCTGTATGACACAGACTGGGTAAAAACCAATCGAGTCTGGACAGAGTGTGACGCAAGCGTGCTTGGTTGACACTGGCTAGGATGGGATGTTTGGAATGATCCCGTGCGCGTTCGAGAGGCGTAGGAAGTCCAAACGAACTGCAACTGAGACCACCCCGGGTTAAGGGTTGTAGTGTGCAGTGTATCCGAGGCAGCAGTGCGCGTAGCGTGCGGTGTACCGAGGCAGCAGTGCGAGTAGTGTGCGGTCTCTAAAATTCTTTTTCTGAGTAAAACAGAAGTTTTTGAAAAATTTTAAATGTATGTATACAGATGTATATTGACGCATTTTTTTGTATTTTTATTTTATTTTTAAATAAAAAGTAAAGCACATGCACACACACAACAGTTAAAGAAAGGGGTAAAATGAAATTTTGACCCTCATCACCGTTTTAAAAATCTTTTGTTTTTGTTTAAAAGTTTTTTTTTTTAAAACAAATTGTCCCCAGCAGAGTCGCCAACTGAAATTACCCGAATCCGGCTCGCGCGCGGAGCCCCGGCATCTCTCATCGCTCGGAAGTTGCCCGGATCCGAGAGGCGCAGCGATTGCGCCCCGGCATCTGGCATTCCGCTTTTTGCGTTGGTCGGGTGGAAGTGTCTCTCTGTGTTTTTGCTTGTAGAGTCGCCACGCCGTTTTGATTAAGCCCAAAACATTGAGAAAAGGCATCAGTTTAAAAAATAAACTGTTTTTGTGTGATGAGATTTTTGAGTTCGGAGGTCAGGTTACTCCTCGGGAAGGGAATATTAGAATATTAGAGCTCACCCGAGCCGCCTCTTAAAAACGAGTCTTTTGGTACCCCTTCTTTCTTTAAATGTTGTGTGTGTGTGTGTATGTGCTTTTAAAAATGCATGCGGTATCGGATGTCTACACTGTACACTGTGTATTGAAATGTATTGAAATAGTAAAGGAAGAAAGCCTTACCAATATTGGTTCGTGTCTGTCTTCCGTTGGGGAATAGTGTTTGAGGATGAAATAGTGTTTCGGGACGACCAGGATTGCTTCGGCATGTGCCAGTTGTCTGCAGACAGAGATTCGGCGTGCCTGGGATTGTCAAGTGTGCACTCGGGCAGAATTTCGCGCGTGAGTTGGGAACGTTGGCTGAATTCTGGCAGAGGTTCAGCGTGCGTCGGGATCGTTGGCTGGATTCGGGCAGAGGTTCGGCGTGCGTCGGAATCGTCGGTTTGACTCGGAAAGAGCCGGGACGCCTCGAGAAAGACCAGGCAAGGCTTCGGAGTACCACGAGGGGCCTCAGAATACCTCGAGAGTGCCTCGGGACAGCGCGGGAGCATCTTGGGAGCACTCGGAAGGGCTTCGGAGCACCACAAGGGAGCTCGGATGGCCCCAGAAGGAACCGAAAGGGCCCGGGAGTGCCTCGGAAGGACTTAGAAGGGCAGCCAGAGGGCTTAGGAGGAGAGGAGAAGAGGGAGATGTATGAAATGAGGGAGGGGGAGCCCTCTATTTATAGTGTGGGAAAAATTGCAAGAAGGTCCGTACGGACCTTTATGCAAAACTAAAATTTTAGTTTGCCTAGATTTGAGGGAATAATGTGGACTTTAAGAGAATTTCGTAATTATGATGTCTGGTAGCAAAGAGGTCCGTACGGACCTTTTAGCATGCAAAGAGGTCCGTACGGACCTTCTGTGCTTTTCCCATTTTTACATAATTCCTAAAAAGTCCTTTTGTGTTTTTTTGTCCCAGAAAGGCCCCCCTTGGTTTGGTTGGTGGTTTTTTGGGCTTTTGAGGGTTTTGTGAGGGTTCTTTAGGGGTTTTTGAGGGTTTCGGGTGTTCGAGACTGCGTTTGAGTGAGTCTGCGGTGTTTCCCGGGTGTTCAAAAGAGGGTGATCCAGATTGGGGTACTTACAGGACGTTAAATCACAATCCCATCTCCAGACGTTAAAACTCAAACCGTCTTCGGACGTTAAATCACAATCCCGTCTCCAGACGTTAAATTCCCGTTAGTCCTCACTAACGTTCCGTCTTCGGACGTTAAATCTCAAACCGTCTTCGGATGTTAAGCCCCATTTTCGTCTCCAGACGTTAAAATTCCCGTTAGTCCTCACTAACATTCTGTCATTGGACGCTAAATCTCTGTACCATCTTTAGAAGGAAAAATCGGCCGCCACAGTAAGCCCGAGCATCTTTTCACTCCAGCAAGTGAACATTCACCTCCCCGGCAGTCATCGTAAGCCCGACCACCCCATTTCAGCGGCAATCACTATAAGCCCGCACAACAATCCCTCTTTGGCCGCCATAGTAAGCCCGAGCATCTTTTCACTCCAGCAAGTGAACGTTCACTTCCCCGACCGTCAATCGTAAGTCCGACCACCCCATTTCAGTGGCAATCAGTATAAGCCCCCACAACAATCCCTCTTCGGCCATCACCATAAGCCCGAACACCATATCCCCAGCAGACGAGAGACGAGCAGCAAGTCAGCGTAAGCCCGCACAACAACCTTTCTTCAAAACCATTTCCGTCAAACCCATAACCTTCAAAAGCATTTCCGTCAACCCCGGAACCTTCGAAAGCATTTCCGTCAAACCCGGAACCCTCAAAAGAATTTCCATCAAACCCGGAACCTTCAAAAGCTTTTCCGTCAAACCCGGAACCTTCAAAAGCATTTTCGTCAAACCTGGAACCTTCGAAAGCATTTCCGTCAAACCAGGAACCTTCGAAAGCATTTCCTTCAAACCCGGAACCTTCGAAAGCATTTTCGTCAAACCCGAAACCCTCAAAAGCATTTCCGTCAAACCCGAAACCTTCAAAAGCATTTCCGTCAAACCCGAAACCTTCAAAAGCATTTCTGTCAAACCCGGAATAGTCTCACTTAGGTTCAGACGCCTCCGAACAGTCTCAATCAGGAAGAACTCCTCCTAATCATTCCCTCAGAGGTCAAGGTCCCTACGAACAACCCTTGCACCTACGAACTACGATCGACTTGATTCCCACTCGGAATACGTAGGAATCCTCTCGCTAAGGGTCCAACCATTTGACCGCTCAGGTCTTGCAAAGTAAGGCATCCCCCGATTTGGATCCTTATCTTTTTCAAGGACCGCACTTCCTTCGAAAGTGATGTCGCCGAGGGGCTACTGTAAGTACACAAATCCGGATCGTCAAAATCCGTTAAAAGTTTATCGGAATCCGTTAACTGGTCCTTTTCAGGTTAATCGGAACCCGTTAAGCTCCCCATTCTCGAGTTCGAGACATCTTGGGACTGCCCCGTGCATCCCGACATCAAAGTGCACTCAACACACGTTATCACACGTAAAAGTATAACTTTCCTCGAAAAACACACTTTCCGGGACTTTTCGGGGGCGTTTCGAACATTTTTCGGACAGTTATTTAAAAAACAGACAAAATCGGAAATAACGGGACAAAAACCCTAGCCCTGGTGAGTCATCGGGACACGTGGCACACATGCCTAGCTCCACAGATCGACATCAATCAAATTCGAGGGTTAAAAGACCAAAATGCCCTTTATTTTGAGTAACTGGCCGTCCGACCTGTTTTGCTGGAAAAACCAGAATTCCCACCAAGTCCTCCAATTTTCCAAAATATCGAAAAACCTCCTGAAATTGAAGAACAGTCCGGCCGACCTGTTTTACAAGTTCACCCTATAAATACAAGGGCTATCAAATTCGAAAGGAGGAATAAAAATATAAACTCTCCCAAAAAACCCCACGGTTCTAGGCCCTTCTACCCCCTCATGAGCCCCGTTTTGTCTCGATTTGCGTGAATTTCTCATTTTCCGACCAAACACGAACTAAACAACCTCGAAACACCCTTTCAAATAATCAAAACATATCCCGTATACGTAACCAAGTCAAAGAGTCAACCCCTAGCCATAGGTAACACACTCTCTCTCTCTAAAAACTCGTTTTGCCTCGATTTATGCATCAATCGTTATTATAGTTTCGGCCGAAACTTTAGAAATGTAGACGTAACGCCGTCTACGGGGCCTGAGACGTTTTACCCCTTAATCATCTTCTCTCCCGTAAGAGAAGTAATTTCGGGTTAAAACGGCCTCCGTTTTGTACGTTTATGTCATTTACAGTCCGGATCATTTGATCCGTCAATTCACTTTTTACCGTCCGAACCGTATGGTTCATGATTGTCATTTACAAAATCCGGATCATCTGATCTGTTGATATCGTCATTTAATTTATGTACCTTTACAACTCCGAGCCGTTTGGCTCGTCGATCGCATCTTTATTGACCGGATCGTTTGATTCCATTGATACCGCACTTTAAATACTGTCATTTACGAGTTCGAGTCGTTTGGCTCGTGATAGTATTTACTTATAAAAGTCCGAGTCACAAAACGACTCGTTGATCGCATATCATTTAATACCTCTTTTCATAAAATTGGTCACAATGTAATGCCCAGTTCAAAACCGGTGTTCGTCATTCGAACTCCTTTTCATCAACAACGCAAAATCGATGTTTGGCATCCAAACGCTCATTTTTTACTCAAAACCCGACGTTTTACATTCAAACGATCTTTTCATTAAAATCAATGTTTGACATTCAAACTAAAGATTTAAAGTTCGTCATTTGAACTCCTTTTCAGAAGCAACGCAAAATCGACGTTTGACATCCAAACGCTCATTTTCAACTCAAAACCCGACGTTTGACATTCAAAAGATATTTTCATTAAAATCAACGTTTGACATTCAAACTAATGATTTAAGCTCGTCATTCAAACTCCTTTTCAAAACAACGCAAAATTGACGTTTGACATTCAAACGCTCGTTTTCATCAAAAAATCAACGTTTGTCATTCAAACCAAGATTAAAGCTTGTCATTCAAGCCCCTTTTTAAAAATGCAACACACACACACACACACACATGCAATTTTGAGAAAGGTAAAAAGACTCGTCATACGAGGCATTTCGGGTGATCTCCATATACTCTTCCCGAAACGTAACGTGACCTCCGAACTTAACAATCTCTGGTCCTAAAAAGCCTTTTGTCAAGTTTTGGCTACCAATAAAAATGTTCCAATTTTTAAAGCATTTTATCATGTTTTGGCTACCAATCAAAACGTTCCAATTTTTAAAGCCTTTTGTCAAGTTTTGGAATCAAAACATTCCAATTTTTAAAGCCTTTTGTCAAGTTTTGGCTACCAATCAAAACGTTCAAACTTTCAAAGCCTTTTCCAAGTTTTGGCTACCAATTAAAACGATCCCCTTTTTTCAAAATCAGCCATTCTCAACGTTTGGGCTCATAATACAAAATCGTGTGGTGACTCCTCCCTCTCTCCGGAAGCGAGGTCCCAAGGTCCGCGAAATGCCGCTCACCGCGCACCCCGCCCGCGATCCGGGTAATTTCAACGACCAA
Source organism: Adenophora triphylla var. japonica (assembly GCA_022495995.1). Classification (NCBI taxonomy): domain Eukaryota; kingdom Viridiplantae; phylum Streptophyta; class Magnoliopsida; order Asterales; family Campanulaceae; genus Adenophora; species Adenophora triphylla. Next base: position 21,180 of record JAFEMH010003569.1, read on the forward strand.
CACTATTATTAACGTGGGTAATGGGATATTGTCTATGACTGTAGCAAATGAGAAAATTGATATTTGTGTTCATGATGCCATGTAAAACCCAATTGATGATGATAATTCATGTTATTTCATTGATAGGGTAGAAGAATGTGTACAAGAGTGTTTATGGCATGTGAGTGAGTGTGATGGTCTTGAGCTGTTGTTGAATGGCAGTGAGAATTCTAGGGATAGTGCGGGTTCCCACTTGTGTGCCATGGAAAACAAGGCCGACGATCTTAGTTCTTGTGATGGCACGTATCACCCCCTAGGCCGATCCCACAAGGGGTCGGTACCCCCAATAAAATCTTTCTTCCCTTTAAAGTCTAACACTATTGACTTATGTGCTAAAATTGAAGAATGTTGCTTTCTAGATATATGTGATACTTTCTTTGCTAATATGTGTGATCAAGATAACATCTCTTATGATTTTGTTGAGGAAGATGAGTTGCCTGATGTTGATAAGACCAAGGCACTGAATGAGTTTGGAGAAGAGGTCCCCATAAAAAAGATGAAAAAGAAAAAGGCCAAAAAGAAGGCCCCTCAAATCCCTTGGGCTCCACCCGAGCTAATCAAGAATGGTACATACGTGTGGAAGGTTGTGGGCATTTGTGCCCGTGAATGTGTGAGGTGGGCCAAGGGAAGAAAAGATAAGGCCAAGGAAGAGATGGCCACCTCCAATCCCAATTGAAAGTGAGACTACGGTAGGGCTAACAACCTTAACCAAATGCGCTTGTTGGGAGGCAACCCAACCAGGTATCTTTTCTTTATGTTCTTTTTATTTCAGTCTATCATCATTCGTAAATTGGGAGCATGTTATTTTTGTGTTGATGCAATGAGGGCATAGCATGTTCTATGTTTGGGGGTGGTGGTATTCATAAAAAAAAGAGAAAATTGTGATTACTTTTATGTCTTTTTTTCTAGGTCGGTCCAAACTACGGTGACCTGAGCCTATTGTAGTGGGTTCACGCTCACTATAACGGGGACATAGGCAGCTTGATGTGCGGTCAAAAATTTGTTAAGTTTCAAGTCATTTTTTATGTCTTTAGCAGATGTTATGCTTTCTCTTTTTGCTTGTGGTGATGCGCAGATGTCAACCATCCTACAGGGATGAAAAATTGGGACAGCTAAAAAAAACTTGGATAAACAAGGAATGAGAGAGGGCGTGATCGCCCCCATATACCGCTTGGTCGCCCCCTTTTGACAGAAAAAGAGCACAATCGCTCCCTCAATAGCGCACGTTCGCTTGCTTTGTACAGAGAATGAGCGCGATCGCCCCTTCTATACCACGCGATCGCGCCCTTGGCAGAATTTCCAAATCGATGGGGGATAAGATACCAGATCTCTCTCTCTCTCCTAAAAACAAACCCTTCTCTCTCTTTACCATATCCACCTCCCTACTCTCTCTCTCTCTCAAAATCATCCAACAAATCACCAAATAAACATCCTTTACCCACAAAATCAACCTCCCTACTTCCCAAACTTCATTCAAAGCTAAGTGTTGAGATTCAAACTCCATTGAATCTGGCAATTTGTGAAGATTTCAAAGAGTGACCTTTTGTGGGAAAGCTTGATCCTTGGGTGGTGTTCTAAAGAAGAAATAGTGGGGAAGTTAGTGAACATCAAAGGGAGCCATTTCACGGTCATGTCCTTCAACTCCGGTGACTTTTCTGGCCAAAGCCCGGCGATCTCTTCCAAGTAAGCCTTTTTGTGTATTTTTGGGTTGTGAATTATTATTATCATGTCGAAAAGGCCACGGGGCACCTCAAGCACTACCACCTCTTGTTGGACCCCCATTTGACTCAAACAAGTTTGTGGGGAATAAAGCCCAAGAATTTTTTGAGTTATATGAATCCAAGGATTTCAACCGGGAGAGGGAAATTTGATTTTGAAGGATTGGATATCGACAATTGGGTTGGCCTATACAAATGGGAGAAATTGGAATGCAAGCCCAAAAACTTTGGAGTGAGGCTTTTGGTTAAAGAAGTTTATGCCAATGCCTATGAAAATGGGAACATGGGGGTGTCGTATGAGCGAGGAGTGGTGGTAAACTACTCGAGGCAAGTGATTAATTCGTATTATGGGTTTGCTACTGACATGGCAGAGGATGAGTGTGAATATACAAAGGCAATGGAGAGAATATGTAAGAATTATAGGGAGAATCTGGAGGAGCTAGCTCTGACTTTCGGGGACATTAATTGACCCGAATTCTTTAAAGAAACGGACTATAATGAAGGCCCGGGACATATCCTCTTGGATGAAGGTGCTTTATAGGTTTATTTGTGAGAGGATCCTCCCCTCCTCGCATTTTAATGAGGTGAATTGGAGGCGTGCAATTCTGTTGCACATGGTTGTTCAAGAAAAGAAGATTGACTTTGGGAAAATAATTGCCAATGAGATATTGCACACAGCTAAGAGTATGGCGAACTCCAACTACAACTTGAAAATAGGTCCTAAGATAAACAGGTTCACCCTCACCACTAAATGCCAGAATGAAAAGAGAGGCGTGGGGTCATCTAGGGGACGTCAGGTGAATGATGATGATGATGAGGAGGAGGAGGATGAGGCCGAGGAATGGCGAGCAAACTCGACTGAGGGTGCTTATTTTCTGTCACAGCAGGTTGGCGCCCTGGAGGGACAGATGAGAGATCTGAGGTGAGATTTCAGACAGCTATCCACCTGCATGGATGCATGTGAGAGAAGGCATGATGCAGAGATTGAGGCAGCCAAGGCTTGGATGGCACACCAGTCATTACAGTCAGAGGAGCAGACTTGGTTGCTCCAGACTTTGCTAGGATGGATGCCACCTGCATCGCGAAGTGGCTCGAGCCAAGGTGGCCAGTGGGACCACCAATTCCGTTCCCCCTACTAGTAATTGGTTGAGGTACTCCTATCCCTTCTGATTTTAATTGTTAAACTTGCAATAGGGACAATGCAATGTTTTAGTTTGGGGGGGAGGTGCTTTGTAGTTTTTTTTATCACCATGCTAGATTAGGATTTATTTGTTTTGTAAAAAAAAAAGTTCTCATTATATATAAGGAAGTTGACCAATGTCCGTGATTATTGGAGGAATTTTGATTGAGTTTTGCTAGTTTGTGCCAGTTTGAATATGATAATTAGAATTGCATTAAAACTTGTAAAACACGATTGCACCACCATTCATTTCCATCATATTTCTTGATCATGGTTATTAATTTATGTGTCCTTTATGGGTTCACTTTGACATACTCGGGGGTCCTAGAACATGGTTGCACGCTGGTCAATAACACATCACTAGATTACTGGATATTTATGGCTTTTATTTCTTTGTCAACCTTTTTGTGAGCCTTCGACTTTCTCGTCATTGTTTATATACATTGTCACTTGATCCCATTTTGAGCCTTTTTAGACAAAATGGAACATCTAGACTACCATTTACCTTCAATTGATGCCTACACCCTAACCCTTGACATCTAGAATAGATTTTTCCCACCTTTGCAAGAATGTGGAATTAGAAAAAAAAAAGTGACACATGGGGGTTACATAGGGAAATTAAGGGAATGAGTAAGGAAGGTCAAAAATTGGGAATTGGATATGTATTGTATAAAAGGGGGAAAGAATAAAAAAAAATCCGACAACTTGCCCCCTAATTCTGTGAAGTTTGATTAATAAGTGACCTATAATGAGTGAGGGAAATGCTTTCAACCCCACGTGTATAAAGTATGAAAATGTTCTAGTTTGGGGGTTGAGGCATTGGGGAAACACAAGTGAGCGGAGAGCTGAATTCAGGAAGAAGTAACATGTAATGGAAGACTTTTAGTTTCATATTCTTGTATTTGTATGTCCATCCCTTCGTTTGTATCCGCGAGCCTGGCCCCACAATTGTTGTGGACTTAACTTGAAGCCATATTGTTTGTTCAATATTGAGTAATCGGGTTGACAAGTGCGTAACCATGCATATGAGTATCCTTGCAAAATGAATTGTTTGTCATCTGTGATGTAGGGAAAGACTTAGTGAACCCATAAACGATCTTATTATATTGATCATGATCTCCATACTTCATTCATCATTCAGGCTGAGGTGAAAAATTGTGGGTTAGATGCATTAATGCAATTGTAATTGCATATTCTTATTGGCACTTGTTTAGCATATTATGTGAGGATCCGAGACTTGTTTGGTCGACAACCTAGTATGTATTGAGAACATACCAAAAATAATTTTTGTTGATGGTTTTTATTTGTTAGGATAGTTTTGTTGTTTGGCACTTTTGTTTTACTCGAGGACGAGCAAAAAGTACGTTTGGGGTATTTGATGGATGTGTTTTACACATCTAAATTAGGTACTTTCGGGCTTATTTCATGCTAAATCCTCGGGTTATTTGGTATTTTGATATGGTTTTCTAGTATTTTGTAATGCAATTAAATAAAAGAGAAATGATGGACTTTGGACTGATATGATGAATTAAGGTAAAAAGTAGAACGGATAGTCAAAAGGCAAGGGAGAAAAGTCAACATGAGCAAATAGGGGAAGGGAGCGACCACCCTCATTACTGCGCAATCGCGCCCTTTTTACTGAGATTTAGGGCGACCGCTCCCCTTTTAGCACGCGACCACTCCCTTCTGCATCAGTGCCACCGCGCGACCACACCCTTGGAGGGGGCGATCGCGCCCTCTGTAGTTTTAGCACGCTCCTTCGACGGATTTGGCAAGGATTAGAGAGGCTCCAAAGATTTGTATCTCTTTTTAGAACCCTAGTATAAATAAAAAACATTATTAGTAGTTTTAGGATGAATTATTCTATTTTTTTAGGGCTAGAGGATTTTCTTTATTCCAAGATCAGAACTCCATGCTTTATGTTTCTTTACTCCATTGCTGTGATTTTTATTATGAGTATGAGTAGCTAAGTAATTTGATTTGCGGATTGGTAGTAACAATACATGATCGTTATGCTATAGTTTTTAATTATTAATTCAATATCATTCTAGAGTAGTAAAATATCCTTAATTCGTTCTAGGGTTTCAGATTTATGTTAAGATACGTTTGGCCCTAGATTTTGTGGGTATCCATTGTTACAGTAACTCAGACATAGATACATTGACCACTATTTTACTACTTAGGCCCCGTTTGTTTCCAGGAAAATGAGGGGAAAACGTTTTTCGGAAAACGTTTTTCCCATTTTCCGGTGTTTGGTAATTTTTTCGGAAAACGTTTTCCCCATTTTCCCCGAAACATGTTTGTTTTCCGGAAAACGTTTTCCCATTTTCCGGTGTTTGGTAGTTTTCCGGAAAATGGAGAAAATGTTTTTCGAAAAACATTTTCCGCCGTTTCTAAGGAAAACGTTTTCCGGATTTTTCCTGAGGAAGTTGTTTTCCAGAAAATTGTGTAAAAAAAGTGGATGGATAATATTTTAATAATAATAATAATAATAATAATAATAAAATAATAATAATAATAATAAAAATAATAAAATAATAAAAAATAATAAAAAATAATAAAATAATAATAAAATAATAATAATAATAATAATAATAATAATAATAATAATAATAATAATAATAATAAAATAATAATAAAATAATAATAAAATAATAATAAAATAATAAAAAATAATAAAAAAATAAAAAAATAAAAAAATAATAATAATAATAATAAAAAAATAAAAAAATTAAAAAAATTAAAAAATTAAAAAAAAATAATAATAATAAAATAATAATAAAATAATAATAAAATAATAATAATAATAATAATAATAATAATAATAATAATAATAAAATAATAAAATAATTTTAAAATAATAATAAAATAATAATAATAATAATAATAATAATAATAATAATAATAATAATAATAATAATAATAATAATAATAATAATAATAATAATAATAATAATAATAATAAAATAATAATAAAATAATAATAAAATAATAGTCATAATAATAATAATAATAATAATTTTAAGAAAAACATCTTCATTTTCCGGAAAACGTTTTCCCCATTTTCCCAAGGAAGTTGTTTTCCAGGAAAACATCTTCCTCATTTTCCGAAACAAACGAAGCCTTAGATCTAATTGAGGACGTAACAGAAATTAATTGGATCTAGGTTCATCTATTCTTTTGATCTTCATGAATTCTTTAATTATTATATTAATGTAACTGGATGTATAATAAAAAGAGAATATATGAGTTGCAAATCACACACCAAACCGAACCAACTCATGATTTTGTGAATGAATCCTAGAATGCAATTGATGACTTCATTAATAAAATAGCATAAAGTGAATGTATTGTGAAACTCAATATGTTAATCTTTTTGTCAATTTTGTGATCCTTAATCATTAGTTTAATTTATTTGCAATTTCAATTTAGTTTATTTCAATCATTCAAAAACAAAACCCCCTTGGTTACTTTACGCTAATTAGATTCACTTGTATTCACTCAAATCTCTGTGGTTCGACCCTTACTTTTGTACATTGCTACTTCGGTGACTTGTACACTTGCAATGTTTTTATTACAAGATGATTTTCTCCATTATGTATGCACTGGGGATGTGCTCTAGCAAACTCCACGAAATGTTCTAAATCTTCTAAGAATTGAGGTCGGACACCCCTTCTACCGAAATTCCTACGATTATCCATCCAACTACAATCTTCTCCAGACATAATTAACTACTGCATTTCATAATATATTAACAGTTTGGTAATACATTGGAAACAATTGCGGAGTTCATCAACCTTGCATTGATTCCCACGTCAAAATGTCGTCAGGTAAAGCGTCAATACTCATGCCTTTTAAATGTAGGGGAAATATAGGGTCTTGATCTTGATACTGAGGCCGGATATGTGATTGAATCGTGTATAATCCACTTTCCGAATAAAGTATTTCGACCCTTAATGCCTGGGTTACACAAAATCTTTATTGGGATAAGACAATCACGCAATTTATTTCTAGGCAAAGAGAACAAATCAAAACTTGAGAATTGTTTTGCTTTCGTTATAATGTTGTAATTCACTCTTGTGTTTTTCATGTGTGTACAACTGAGATCAATCCCTGTATATATACAGATGGAGAGGTATGAGTTAAAAGGTATAACCAAAAGACATGATTTTAGCCAAGAGATGTGACTATTCGGTTTTGAACCGGCACTGCTCAGAACCGCTCGGCCGAGTCAAGGGACTCGCTCGCCGAGCACACATGTCTAATGAGATTCTGCCAAGCTGCACGGCCGTGTCTTATGAACTGCACGGCCGTGTTGTTCATACTGCTCGGCCGAGCAAGGCACATGCCTCGGCCGAGCAAGACATTCCAGAAACTTGGCCAATCTCGCTAAGCTACTCGCTCGGCCGAGTCAAGGACTCGCTCGGCCGAGCACATCAAAGAAATGTGCTACCCTTTAACTTTTACTTCTTTATTGAGGTTGACTTCGTTTTAGCTCAAACGAGTGTGTACTCCACACTTTCCCTTACTCGTATCCGAGTCTAATACGAATCACATTGATCTCTTAGTAAATCACCATTACAATAAAATAAGTTGAGTGATACTAAAATCACCAACAAATCCCCTCCATTTTAGTGTAATCCTTTGATTTACTAAACTTTATAAATAACGAAACAAACGAATGCATAAATGAAAATGTCTTGCGATTGAATTTTCATCTTAGTATAATACACATTTCAAATACTCGAGAATCGGGGTGTCGTAACGATTGAACCCGTCAACTCATATGAATACCTGAAGATACTATACACATAAGTTCAGTACAATTCTCTTTGTTTAATCTTGACACTTTTACAAGCCATGTGTCCATATCCATTAGTGAACATATAGGAAGCCAAGTCCTAGCTTCTTGAAGCGGCAAAACTTCATGTCCACATAGGTAGTTCCTTTAATCTTGCACCTTGGGAAAGATAATAACATGTGTTCCAATCTCCAACTGCGAGCTTTCCACATTGAATTCAAGCTTCTAACGTTGTATTAGAAGGGAATTGGGTATCTCACAATTAGAGGATTAAATGGACTTTAATCCCATTCCCATTGCAGACTTATTTACCAAGTCTCTGGCTAACCCCTTCGTCAAGTGGTCAGCCAAATTTTGTTGCGATCGAACAAATTCAACTGATATCACACCATTCATGATTAACTCCCGAATCATACTATGTCTGACACCCAAGTGTCTAGACTTGCCATTATAAATCTGACTATAGGCCCTAGCCAAGGTGGCAGCACTATCACAATGGATAGACATTGGTGATATCGGTTTTGGCCATAATGGAATCTCATATATCAAGTTCCGAAGCCACTCCGCTTCTTTTCCAGCTGACCCAATGCTACAAACTCATATTCCATTGTAGAATGTGTAATACATGTCTGCTTTTTGGAAGCCCAAGAAATGGCACCTCCTCCAAGCAAGAACACCCAACCACTAGTAGAAGATGAATCTTCTTGGTTGATCCAACTAGCATCTGTGTAACCTTCTAATATAGAAGGATGTCCACTATAACACAAACCATAGTCCATAGTACCTTTTAAGTACTTGAACACCCTTGTTATAGCATGCCAATCTTTGTCTACTAGGATTACTAGTGAACCTACTCAATCTTCCAACCGCATAAGCAATATCGGGTCGAGTGCCCGTCATAGCATACATCAAACCGCCTATGGCTTTTGAGTATTCAAGGCTGTGACACGGGTTTACCAGATTTGATACAAGTTTCTCATTAGGATCCATGGGAGTACTAACTTTGGAACAATTATCACAATTAAACCTCTTGAGAATTTTCTCAATATAATGAGATTGTGATATTGCAATTCCCTTGTTCATCCGTTTAATCTTTATACCAAGAATTACATCGGCTTCTCCCATGTCCTTCATCGAAAACTTTGATGACAAAAACTTTTTAGTTTTATCAACTACATTTTGGTGCGTGCCAAAAATTAACATGTCATCTACATATAGGCGAGATGATTACACCTTTACCGGATTCATCAAATCTCGCTATATACACATTTGTCGGATTGATTTAATACAAAACCATTCGACAAAACAACCTCATCAAACTTTTGATGCCCTTTGTTTAGGTGCTTGCTTTAGCCCATACAATGACTTAATTAACTTACATACCTTATGCTCATTACCCGGCATAACAAATCCTTCAGGTTGTTTCATATACACTTCTTCTTCCAAATCACCATTTAAGAATGCCGTTTTGACATCCATTTGATGGATCAATAGATTACGAATAGCCGCCAAAGCTATCGAGATATCTAATAGTAGTGATACGAGCAACCGGTGCATAGGTATCGAAGTAATCGATCCCTTCCTTTTGTCTAAAGCCTTGGATTACCAATCGAGCTTTACACTTGTCAATAGTTCCCCCGACTTTCATCTTCTTTTGAAGATCCATTTGCACCCCAAAGGTTTACACTGTACTGGTGAGTAAATCGAGACAAGACCCATGTATTATTTTCCACAATAGAACCAATCTCATCATCGATGGCTTCTTTCCAAAAACCAGCGTCTCGAGATTTTATTGCTTCATCATAGGTTCTTGGATCCTCCTCTATACTATAACAGTAAGAGTATTGAGATTCAATTTGATCTCTTGATCCCATAACTAAATATAGTTGAAAATCGTAACCATATGATTTAGCTTTCCTTACTCTTGTACTCTTACGAGGTTCGGGTGTCTCACTTGGTACATCAATTGAATGATCATCCATTTGAGATTCAGCCGACATTGGTATAATATCCTTGGGTCTAGGTATAGAAGAGAAACGATTCTCATCAAAGATTGCAACTCTTGATTCTATAATTGTGTTTATAGAAATGAATTCATTAGGTTCTATAACATAAAACCTATATGCCTTGGAATGCTCAGCATATCCAACAAAGATGCAATCAACACCTTTTTCTCCCAACTTTTTCCTTTTAGGGTCCGGAAGTCTAACCACGGCCCTACATCCCCAAACTCGCAAAAATGTCAAGTTTGGTCTTTTCTTATACCAAAGCTCATATGGGGTAATCTTGTTCTTTTTATTAGGAACTCTATTCAATAGATGACAAGCCGTTAACATGGCTTCACCCCAAAACCCGTCACTCAAGCCAGAGTAAGACAACATGGCGTTAACCATTTCTTCAAGAGTTCTATTCTTCCTTTCAGCCACACCATTTTGTTGTGGTACATAAGGAGCCGTAGTCTCATGAATTATCCCTACGGATTGGAAATATTTAGGATCATAATATTCACCACCTCTATCCGTACGTAAGGTTTTAATCAAGCCATTAAGTTGAAGTTCAACTTCGCTTTATAAATTTTAAATTTATCTAGGGCTTCATCTTTTGCATGCAGCAAATAAATATAGCAAAACCTAGAGGCATCATCTATAAAAGTGACAATATACTTTTTATTGCCTAAAGATGGAGTTGCATGAAAATCACATAAATCACTATGTATCAATTCAAGTTTTACGAGTAATTCCTTGTAACACTTTTAAAAGGTTTCCTAGGGATTTTTGTTAACATGCAAGTATTACACCTTTCCGTATTATTATCAATAACAGGAATCAAACCATCTTTGGACATTTCAAGCATTCTTTTATAGTGCACATGTCCTAACCGAGCATGCCATAGTGAGGAATTAACAACAACGGAGGAAGTCATATAAACGGAACTAGAGTTAACCGGAATTTTATTCAAATTCAACATAAACATCCCATTGTTATAATAACCAAATCCTACAAATACACCCGACTTCGATAAGATATACTTATCGGATTCATAAACTTGTTTATAACCACACTTGTTCAAGACGGGACCAGAAATTAAATTCTTCACGAAGTTTAGGTACATATAAAACATTAAACAAAGAAATCGTTTTCCCGAACTAAATTCCAATACCACACTTCCTCTTCCTTGAATAGGAGCGGAATGGTCATCACCCATGTAAAGGACAGATCCGTCTTCCATTGGTTCGTATGTCTTAAACCAACAACGATCTTTACAAACATGAGCAAAGTGGCACCCGGAATCAATCCACCACGCAATAGCATCATCCCGCACATAAAATGCCTCGAAATTATTGAAAGCAGAATTTTTAATAAATCTGTTCCAACTATGAATTAAATTCGACCTTGGTTTTGAGAATGGTCCTTAGACCCCTTTCCCGAACCACTTGTGCTTGCGCCGTTCTTGTTGTTTCCAACACGACAATCCTTCTTAAAGTGACCAGATTTGCCACACTTCCAACAAGCCAATATAGGCTTCTTGTTGGGACGAGAACCATTGTCATTGAAGCTGCGTTTCTTTCCTTTGTTTTTGTTTCTACCATCATCAATCATATTGACCGATGGTCCACCAACTTCCTTTCCTTTGCCTTTGTCATTCTCTTGCGCCCTTAGAGATTCCTCTATGCGCAAGTGACTACCAAGTTGAACCAAAGACAGATCATCTTTACCATGTTTCAAAGTGTGTTTGAAATCCTTCCAGGAGGGAGGCAACTTATCAATTACACTTGAAACTGATATTGACTCATCCATCTTCAACCCATGTTGAGTATATTGTCCAAGGATTCTAAGGAGTTCATTGAATTGTTCCATGACAGTCTAGCATCGACCATCTTGTAATTGTTAAAATTACTCACAAGGAACTTCTTACTAGAAGCATCCTCTGCCATGTACTTGGATTCAAGAGAATCCCATAACTCTTTAGCAGACTCCTCATTTTGATAAATGTCAAATAAAGGATCAGACATACCGTTCAATATGTGTCCTCTGCAGATGTAGTCATCGTTCTCCCACTTCAATCTACGTCTGACGGCCTCCAAGTTATCCTCTTCAAGCAATTCTGGAATTGGAGTAGATAGAACATACACCACCTTTAATGTTGTCAAAAGGAAGTGCATCTTCTTTTGCCAACGTCTGAAATCTTGCCCTTCAAACTTGTCTAGCTTTCCAAACTTTGTTGTCATCTCCTCACAGTAGCCATGAGTATCACCAAATACTTTATTCGTTTGTAGGGGAAATATAGGGTCTTGATCTTGATACTGAGGCCGGATATGTGATTGAATCGTGTATAATCCACTTTCCGAATAAAGTATTTCGACCCTTAATGCCTGGGTTACACAAAATCTTTATTGGGATAAGACAATCACGCAATTTATTTCTAGGCAAAGAGAACAAATCAAAACTTGAGAATTGTTTTGCTTTCGTTATAATGTTGTAATTCACTCTTGTGTTTTTCATGTGTGTACAACTGAGATCAATCCCTGTATATATACAGATGGAGAGGTATGAGTTAAAAGGTATAACCAAAAGACATGATTTTAGCCAAGAGATGTGACTATTCAGTTTGAGCGCACTGTTCAGGAACTGCTCGGCCGAGTCAAGGGACTCGCTCGGCCGAGCACACATGTCTAATGAGATTCTGCCAAGCTGCACGGCCGTGTCTTATGAACTGCATGGCCGTGTTGTTCATACTGCTCGGCCGAGCAAGGCACATGCCTCGGCCGAGCAAGACATTCCAGAAACTTGGCCAATCTGCTAAGCTCTGCTCGGCCGAGTCAAGGACTCTGCTCGGCCGAGCACATCAGCAAAATGTGCTACCCTTTAAGTTTTACTTCTTTATTGAGGTTGACTTCGTTTTAGCTCAAACGAGTGTGTACTCCACACTTTCCCTTACTCGTATCCGAGTCTAATACGAATCACATTGATCTCTTAGTAAATCACCATTACAATAAAATAAGTTGAGTGATACTAAAATCACCAACATTAAATGAGTTAATTTTATCCTTTTTTCTTGAGCATCATGAACATGGTGTTGATTTAGACAGTGTGATTTAGTTGTTGTGGAGATCATTAACTTGTCCGAGTCAAAATGTCAATTTAGTCGAGCATCTTCTTCTGGACTCTTTTAGGTTGGTTAATTAGTTTACATTTTTGTTTAAGTAATTCATATACTCCCTCCGTTTCGCTATGGTTGCAACATGAGGGTTGAAGCACGTAAATTAAGAAAGGGGAATAATGAGTGGTTGGGAGGAAGAGAGAGAATGAGTGGAGAATAATGAGTGGTTGTGAGGAAGAGAGAGAATGAGTGGAGAATAATGAGTGGTTGTGAGGAAGAGAGAGAATGAGGGGAGAATTATAAAAATAATAAAAAGTTTTCTTTTTTGGTAATGTTGCAACTTAAGTGAAATGCCGAAAATGGCAAAATGTTGCAACTTAAGCGGAACAGAGGGAGTATGGGTTAATCTAAATTCTTCTACTTCCTTTAGCCACTGTCATCCCCAGAACAGGCACACTGATCTACATAGAGTATTTTTCTTTTTCAGGCATAGTATGATGCCTGAAAAAGAATAATAGTAGTAAATAGTAGTGGTAATGCTAGGAGTAGATGAAAGGGCTTCTAACCCTAGAGTAGAGCTGTTGGGGTAAATCAGTAAGACATACTTCCTTCGTCCCATTACAAACCACAAATATTCCTTTTTTTCAGTCCCATTACAAACCACAAATTCACTATTCCCTCCACTCATTCTCTCTCCTATCATTATTTTAATACTCACAACACCATTATAATTTACTATTTCCTCCACTCATTCTCTCTCCTATTTTACTTTTACACTCACAACATTTATATCATTATTTTTTTCCTTAATCTCCGCGCAAACAGTAAATTTCCACTTACTAATGGGACGGAGGGAGTACATAAGATCAACGGATTTTCAATATTTCAAATAAATCCTTCGCTCTCTTATATCTTACATATAAAAGAGTAATTCACCTCTCATGTCAAAGGTATATGAGTCATTTTTTAACTTTTTTTCTCATTTTTTAAGAAAATAAATAAATAAACTCTGATATTTTGTTGAAATAGACTCATACTCCCTCCGTCCCGCTAGTAACCGCACTGTTACTGTTTGCGCGGAGATTAAGGAAAAAAATAATGATATAAATGTTGTGAGGGAAAAAGTAAAATAGGAGAGAGAATGAGTGGAGGGAATAGTAAATTATAATGGTGTTGTGAGTATTAAAATAATGTAGGAGAGAGAATGAGTGGAGGGAATAGTAAAGATTCTTTGCCATTTTAGAAAGTGTGCGAATTGTAATGGGACGCCCAAAATAGAAAATGTGCGGTTTATAGCGGGACAGAGGGAGTATGCTTTAAATATAAGACTAAATAAAATCTTATACAAAAAGTATAAAGTCATTTTTTCACTTTTTTCTCAATATTAAGAGAATAAGTAAAATTATTTAAACTATAAGACTGAAATTACTCTTATACAAAAAATATAGAGAAAATTATGCCTTAATCCCTCAAAATAATCTAATTTACGTCATAAAACATGAAATTCTACCTTCATAATCCAAAAATAAATTAAACATATAGTCCTCAGTACATTTACAATTTTTTTAAATGAAATATCTACACCCCCTTGCCACCATCTATAGTATAAATGAGGGAAGGTTGGCACTGTTCCATGAACAGTTCCATCCGCCAACTTTACTGTTTTGCCCCCACTATTTTGTCACTTTCCTATTTTGCCCTCCCTTTAAAATTTTTTATTTTTTTTTTAAAACACACACATACCCTTCTCTCTCTCTCTCTCTCTTCATTCAGTTTGAATTTCAAAATGGAGGAACTATTTGGTCCCTCACATTTTGCCCAAAAAAAAAAAAATTATTTAATTTAATTTTTTTTTATTTAATTTTTTTTTTTTAAAAAAAAACAAAATCAAAAAACGTGGCCTTGGACACGGGCTTAGGCTAGTATCATACAATACAGACAAACACACCACACTCTCTCTCTCTCACACACACACACACACTTTCTCTCTCTACTCCATCTCTCCCATTACTGCCGGCGAACCCCTCCCCAACTTCCGGCAAAACCCTCCCTCCCTCACTTTCAACGATCGTCTCCCCAACTCCAGCGAGCATCTACCTTCTCCCTCTCTTTATCTCTAATTTCTCTCTAAAATAATTATCCCACCTCCGGTCACTCAAAACTCCGGCCACCTTCTCCTTCTCAACTTAGGCGACCATATCCCTCCCCACTTCTAGCAACACACCTCCTCCCTCTCTCAACGCCAACCACCAACAACGCCGTTCCAGTAGCAGCAACGTCACCAGATCTCCTGTTTATTTCTCAGATCTGGAACTCTCCAGCGATATTCAACGCCCACCAACCTTACTCTCTCCTCTCTTACCTCCGACAAAGCTATTCCCTCTACAAGCCTAGATTCCACTGTTTTCAGTAAAAAAAACAACTGCCAAGGTCCGTTCTTCAAGTTGTGGGGGGTGTTTTTGCAAATTCACAGGAAGATGTCATGAGGTTAATCTTCAAATCTGGTTCACCTTCACCTGCTTCTACCAAAACAATGCGAGCTGGTCACTCTTTTTTATTTTTATGCATCCTCCTATTTTTTTTGATTGATATCAAAAAATATTTTTTTGCTTATTGAGTTAAAAATCAAAATAATAGGCGTCAATTATTATCCTTTGTCGGAATCAGAAGAATTTTCTATATAATTTCATGTTTAACTTGTTGTTGGTAATGTTCTTGTTTGGTGAATGAATGTCAATCACCCATTTTACTTGGTGGAGTAAATATCTTCGCTTTGAAGATTTAAGTGCTGATAACTTTTTTTTTTTTTGACATTTAAGTATATGGTTCATATTTTGTGTTTTTGTTCATATTGAAAAAAATGGTATGATTGTTTTTATTCATTTTGTGATGAAGAGGACATGGTGTTTGTGCTTTGTTAATTTACTGTTCTTGGTTGAATCTCTTTTTAGCACCTATAAAAAAGTTTTGTTGTATTCAGTTGTTCACTGAACAATAGTGAACAACTCGTAAAAAGGACTCAATTGTTGGCTGCGGCTGGAGTTAGTCATAAGAATGGGTCGTGATTATTGAACAATAGAGAGCCTAATAAAATGCATTTATATTACCAATTCATTGAAAATTAGGAAATAGGCCACATTAAATGTCTATTTTTATTTTTAACAAGAATTACAATGAACAAATTTTAGAAGTTCTCAAATGTTTCAGTGAAGTTGTATTGCTAGAGTTGGTCGCTTTCTTAGTTGACAATTGAAAATAATTGATATGTTCTTTGTTGTTCAATAAACAATGAGAATTTATTTGTTGTTGTTCAGTGAACAACTGAGAACAACTAATAAGTTCTCAATTGTTGGCCATCAAAGTTGGTCACCGGCCGGAGTTGGTGGTCTCGATCCGTAGCTGATATTTTTTCTAATTAGTTGACAACTGAGAATTTACTGTTAAGTTCTCAGTTGTTATGTCAACAGAGTTGGTGGTCGCAGAAGTTGATCGTGTTTTATTAGTTTAGTTGACAACTAAAAAACTTACTAATAAGTTCTCAATTGTTTGTTCACCAGAGTTGGTGGTCGTCGTAGTTGATCGTGTTCTAATTAGTTTAGTTGACAACTAAGAAATTACTGATAAGTTCTTAGTTGTTTGTCGCCGAATAGGTCACCGAAGTTGATCATGTTCTTAATAGTTTAGTTGACAACCGAGAAATTATTGATAATTTAAGTTCTCAGTTGTTTGGTCGCCGGAGTTGGTGGCCGCTGGAGTTGATCGTGTTCTTAGTAGTTTAGTTGACAACTGAGAATTTACTGATAAGTTAAGTTCTCAGATTTTTGGTCGCCGAAGTTGATCGTGTTATTAGTAGTTTAGTTGACAACAAAGAACTTATTGATAAGTTCTCTGTTGTTTGATCGTCGGAGTAAAAAAAAAAGTCGCCGAAGTTGGTCCCCGGAGTAGGTGGTTGCTGAAATTGTTGACCGGAGAATATGGGGAGGGGTGACCTAAGGTGACGGTAGTTGGAGAGAAAGTAAATTGATAAATAGGGTGAAATTATTTGAAATATTGATATTAATGAACCCTTAATATATGATATGTAATGTTTTATGTCATTGTGTCTTATTGGTTTCACATGATGGTTCTTTTGAAATTAATCCTAGATGAAATATTTTTCTTACAATTGCGGCAATGGCAAAGCCATGTTGATACTACGGGGGTCATTCGATCCACTTCAATTTAAAATGTGTCAGTTTTAGCATTTTCAAATTTTTAGAAAATGACCTTTTACTACTAAATTATTGGATTTACACATTTCGATCCCCTAAATTTTGATAAAATTTTGCACCAACTTGTTATTATACCTACTACAATAGTTATCTTATAAACTACTTTGACCATCCTTTTCAAAGATTCTTGGCTTCACCACTAAATTACGGGATGTGTGAAGGGTCTCAAGTCTTAACTCTTCTAGAAGATGCTTTTCAATATTATTGGCAACACTAAAAACAACACTGTTCACACCAATCCAAAAAACGAAAATAATTGAAATAATTATAGTAGCAAAAATATAATAAACACAAGAAAGTATATTTTTCTCAAGTTATATAAATATAACATAAGGGTGCCCGAATGTCGTATACCTTTCTTATCAATATACTTTCGTTACAATCCCGAAAAGTTTCCTAATAATTTTCAATCAAAAGCACAATGAAACGATTACTGTAGAACACACTCTATATATGGACACTTTATCACACATACAAAAACACTCTAACAATGAGAGATAAACTCATTAACTCATTGGTGATAGATAGAGTATTGTCAACACATGGGACAACACTACGAGACTGTGTTCTATCTTATGCAAATCTCAACTATGGATTGGGTGATCTTAAGTTGTAAGATGCATGCACTTATATAGGCTTGTTGAACTTAAAGCCTGCTCAATCTTGCCAGATTTTAGCTATGTGAGAGAAATGAAACCACCTTTCCAATTTTAGCTCCATCTTCCTTGATTGTAGGGAGAATTGGTCTTCCCTTGCTTCATTGCTTGTACACCCGTGCTTATTCAGTCTTATACATGCTAACTCTTCAGTCCTCCATGTAGATACGCCTCTGACCAACTTTACTTGATCTTCACTTTTACACATAAATAAGGATTTATGTGTAACTTCTTTTTTTCTTACTCAATTGTCACATTTTGTAAAGTTACTAGTACCTGTTCAAATACATTTCTAACAAACTAACAACAGAAATAAAAACAATTAACAACCACTTTGTAATTTATGAATAACATGTAGTAACTATCCTTATTTTAAACTGCCATTACGATAACAGCATATAAGGCAACACATAACACTGGTGTGACAATACAGGAGACAACAACAATGCCAACATTGGTGTTAACACTATAACACTGATCAAAAGAGGGTACTTTGACAATTACTCCCTCCATAACTCTGTCCCATTATTATAAACTAGTGCTACACCCGTGCGTTAAATGCACGACTAAAAAACTGTAACAAAAATAGCAAAAATTAATTTAAAGGGGTTACTATAAATATAAAAATTAATTTAGAAGATATTTTTTTTAGGATTTATCGGCAAAAATGTATAATTTTTTTTTACTATCCACTATTTAGTTATTTTGATACAAACTATCCACTTCTTAAACATCCAGTTTTGCAAGCATATAATAATTAGATATATTTTTTATTTATTAAAGTAGCATCTTCTTAGCCTTTTTTACTATTTTGATTTACCATCTTTCCACCTTTTCATTGTTTTCTCACATCTCATCGACAAGTCCATACGATGTTTCATGTTAGCCGACCCCATATCATTTGGTGATTAGGGCTTTGTTGTTACCGCTACATTAGCTAGCACAAAACCACCCTTCTAAAAATCCTAATTACAAAAAGTGATCCCATTAAAAGCATTGTAATGCCAATAATACACTAAAGGGGGAGAACAAATGAGAACGTCCATAACTCCTGTTCATGTAATGTAGCTCAATATTTCTTTTGAGATTGAAATAGTTGAGCCAAGATATTTTAATGTTTCCCAACTTACCATCTGATTCGTAACTCTGGCCAGAATAAATTCTGCTACACAAATTAAATAAGTTACTTTATTCTTTTTAGTTATGCTCCGACAATAATGGGTATCTAATCCAAGCACTTATTTCCAATAATTTGGGGGGGGGGGGCTAAAAGGTACAAAATTACTTTTGAAGCAAATAAATTCCATAATGAAACATTACCTAAGAAATGGACATTGAAGAGAAGAGTAAATGCATGATCATGGAAAGATTTCAAATACACCAAAAGAGCACATTCAATTACAGTGATTCACTAAGTAACTTCTTGGGGAAATCCTAGAAAAGAAAATTTGAACCTTAACTGGGTTTAACTACAGATAAAGCTTGACACAATTGGTATGTCTTCAATTCAGTGTAAGTACTGCTTCGTTGCCATGAATCTGTGCCATAGCTCTCCTCTTTGCAGTGTTTGTTGAGGTTTCATCCCATTCTTCCGCAGCTCTTTTTCAATGTCAATCATATCTTGTGGTAATTCAATTGCTCGGGATAGCTATTTCAGATCTCATCATCAACCTTGTTAGGTGCTTGATGGGGGGGCCTCCACTTGTGAGTCTATATTGATAGTAGCAATACCCTCTGGATTATTTTTTTCTTAATATAAGTAGTTGATTCTTGTCTGTCACGTTATGTTTGGACTGCAAGAAAATATAACCAAGTTATAATTTCAGTAGAGAAACTCTATACATGAAGGCAATGAGACCTCACACTCACAGCAAATAAAAGATGGAGAAATAATACACGAAACACTTTTTGGAGCATGTTTTACCAAAAGAAGAATATCAGGATTACCTTGTAGGAGAAGCTTTTCCCATCATTATACACTTTAGGGTTTTTTCAAACTTTTAAACTCAGCCTTGTTTGCATTCACATCAGCATAGCATGTTTCGTTAATCTGCATGGGAGTGAAGGCATACCTTTTATGCTTATTTAAACATAATTAACATAATTATGAGACCCCTGACGCACGAGAGGTCAAGACATCCATATATATAACTTACATAGTAAAACTTCACTAAATAAGATGTACAAACTTACAATAAAAAAAAATCAGAATCACTAGATATCACGACCCTAAACCTAGGCACTATTGGGATCATGTTTGAGCATGTATATATGGCATGCGTTGCATCTCATTTTATGCTTCGCATTATGTTTGTGAGTATTTTGTGTTAGTCATAATATTTTAATAACTTATTTGATATTTTAAAGTATGTTAATAAATTAAATTAAATTATTAATGACTAATTGAAACTAATAGGAGTTTTGTAATTGAATTTGTAATTGGGAAATTTAATTAAGAAACTTATAAAATATATGAGGTGCTAAAGTGTAAGTGTTGGAACTTAAGAAATGTAATTTTAGCAAATCAATACTTGGAGGAGCCTAGGTGGAAATTCATTCAATGTATATCCTTAGTTTCAATATTCATGGAGAAGCTTCATTAAGAAAAAAAATGAGACCAAAGCCATTTCTTTCCTTCTTCCTTAGAAAATCAATTAGGGTTCTTCAAAAATTCACCCTAAATTCCAAGCTTGTCCGTTCTTCGATCCGTCTGCGTCAAAATGTTCGGGAAGTTGAGTAGATCACATCTATCCGATTAAAATTTTCACTCTTTTCGTATTATTTTGGAAGTTTGTTATTATTTTCCTTCTTTAATCATGCTATTTTAATGTTAATGTTATAATGTTTGGAGTATACATGTTGCATGTGGTATTTGACCAATTTTCTTGAGTTTTGAATGGTGGAAATGGTCTTTGGTTGAGTTGGAATGGATTGAGGTAAATTGGGATGTGTTATACTGAAGTTTGGAGTGTTGGGAATGCCCTTGAGGTAAAATGGAAAGTTTCAAGCCTTTGCTGATGTTTTATTAACTAGTGCTGATTTTCTGTAAAGGGCACGACTCGTGCTCTCTGTCACGAGTTGTGCCAGTCCTCCGGTCGTGATAACGAGTCGTGTAATCTTTCTCAATTGTGCTGCTTTGAAGTGGCACGACTCGTGCTGTAGGTCACGAGTCGTGACCTGCCCCTATTTCTGTTGTATCATTTTCAAAGCAAATTATGTCCAACTACCTAATACATCTTTTACCCAATTGAACACCCTAATCAAAGTACAATATATGAACTACCAAATGATGTATTAACATATCAATTGTGACATTTGGAAGGTTGTTTAATACTTGGTTAAAAGAGGGTGGAACACTTGATTTCAATGAAACCTAAATTGTTCTAAACAATATATGGTTGATCAAAGAACCTTGAAATGTTATGTTGAGTGTGTAGACCTTATGTATTACACAATATTGACTTGTTTGAAATATTTGATGGTTTTTTGGATAAGGTTCCTTACTTTGGAATCCTATGTTTAAATGAATGGTTTCAAGGATTCTTAGCCGTTGTGCTACTTATGAACAATACATGTTTATCATATTCTTATGATGTATTTGGTATGGTTCCCTACTTTGGAATCATATGTTGGTTGTTTAAGCAAGTATTTATTACTATGTTTTTATTTAAAATCCAGCTGGTACTTGATTGTTATCGGGCAGTGGTAGGAAATTATAATGGCACCCGAGCCAAGTTCATTATAATACCATTCAATGGTTCCCATTTTCCCACTTCCATTGGCGATGGTTGGGTTGTGGGCTAGCTCCCTTTGAGTGAGTTCTAGCTGTACGTTTGAGATATGACTTTGTGTCATTTTCCCCCTGTTGTTGATGTTGTTACTTGGTTCCGGAACCGCTTCTTCAGCTGTTGATGCTGATCAGACTGTTATATCCTTTTGGATTAAACCTTGGCTCATTATCCTTCTAAGTTTTACATTATTGCACTTATGTGTTATCTCATACATCCTTCTATGTGTTTACAAGATTGTGGTGTATACGATGAGTATGTTGATATATGCTTTCATAACGTGATTTGCATATCATATTGTTGTATACATAATAGCTTACTGAGATTTATCTCACCCCGTCCTTTTATTGTTTTCCTTAGATAAGGGCGAGCCAGGGAATAGGCCACGTTGAGTACAGGGAGGACGTCGAGTTGGGTTTGTAGATTGGGAAAGGTATTTTGTAGTGGTTTACATTATGTAAATGTATAACAAATGGGGTAGTATACCCGTGACTTGAATTGTTATGTCACTATTTTTGAACACTTTGGTGATTGTAAATATTATAAGTTTTTGGAACTATGTTCCTTAAGTTGTAAATGGTTTGTATATTTGGTGTTTGGATTTTAAGTAAAATGTTGATACTTCTAGTATTATAATAGAAAGTTTTTAAGTCTAAACAGGTTTTTGTATATTGAATAATTTGGAAAGAACATTTCGAAAGTTTAATAAAAATAATGGCGTCTTTCGAGCGTGTCCCGGACGTGGGGCCAAGTAGGACCATGTATCGGGGCGTGTCAGTTGGTATCAGATCCAGGTTATAAATAGTCTAGAGTGACTAAGTGACCTAGGAGGGTAGTTATGGATTGAGTGAGTGACGTTAAGTTTTTTATGCAGGTACTCAGTTATTATGGCAGGAGCTGAGGGTGATCAAACTGGATCTTTAGGCCACAAAAATGTAAGGGAGGAGACTCGGGATATGTTCTATGGTATGCTCAAGGTAGCAATGAAAGCTATGAATGATCAGAGGCAGGGAGGAGAACATGCACCTCCGAGGAATGGACTTGAACAATTTTTTAAGATGAAACCAATCGGGTATGATGGTGAACCAGATGTGACCAAGGCTGAGAGATGGATAGAAGCAATGGAGAAGATATTTGATGTTTTGAGATGTACTTAGATGAAACAAATCGGGTATGATGGTGAACCAGATGTGACCAAGGCTGAGAGATGGATAGAAGCAATGGAGAAGATATTTGATGTTATGAGATGTACTGATGAGGATCGAGTTAGGTTCCCTGCTTATAAGTTTTCTGGGGCTGCGGAACATTGGTGGAAAACGTTAAAGGCAAGTTGGGATGATTCTTACGTGCCTTATACATGGGAGAATTTTGAGAGGAAGTTCAAGGAGCACTTCATTCCTAAGGTAGATCAAGATAGAAAAGAGGTGGAATTTCATAACTTGGAGCAAAAATTCTTGTCGATGGCTCAGTAGGTGGCTAAGTTTACTGAGCTATCCAGATATTGTACTCCTTTAGTTGCAACAGAAGAGAGGAAATCAATGAGGTTTGTTCGGGGATTGAAGACCGCAATTCGAATTCAACTAGTGTCTCATAAGTTTCAAGACTTCCAGGATGCGATGGATCGTGCTTATCATGTGGAACATGATATTGAGGAGCATAAGAGGAAGACTGAATTGTTAAGTGATGGAAGACAAGGAGGGCAAGGTAGACCACAACAACAAGGCAAGGATAGTCGAGGAGGACCGGGAATGTCTTCACAGTTTAGAGGACAACCGCAGGGTCAATAAAATGTTAGAAGTCGAGGTAATACTTTGGGGAATCAACAAAAGAAGGTTTGTACTTATTGTCAGAAGGAAGGGCATTCAGAGGATCGGTGTTGGAAGAAGTAATGAAAGTGTTTGAATTGTGGACAGTTGGGGCATTTTCAAAAGGATTGTCCTAAACCAAATAATCAACCATCGGGGAGTGGCACCGGGACTTCACAAGGACAGAGAGGGATGCTTCAGGGAGGCCTAAGGTTCAAGGCCGTATCTTTGCTGTGAATCAGTAACAAGCGACGGATTCCTCAACAGTAATTGGAGGTACCATTTTTATATCAAGTTTGAGAGCACGTACACTTATAGACCCTGGCTCATTTCATTCATATATTTCCATGCATTTTGCATTGTAATTGCATGCTTCTGTTGAGTCTTTGCCTTATGTGTTAGAAGTATTGACTCCTATGGGAGAATGTTTGGTTGCTGATGAAGTGTTACGTGCTTGTGATGTGCATATATGTGATCATGTGTTACCTGCTGATTTAGTAGTGTTACCCATATATGATTTTGATGTCATTTTGGGCATGGATTGGCTAAGCAAGTATCATGCTTTAGTTGATTGTCGTAAGAAGATTGTTACATTTTCAGTCCCTGATATGCCTGAGTTTGTTTTTGAGGTCATCCCATCGGTTGGGAATATTCGTGTTATTTCTTATGTGAAAGCTAGGAGATTGTTGCTTCGTGGTTGTACCAGATTTTTGGCTAGTGTATTAGATACTACTAAAGAGTTGTCTGAGTTTGGGGATGTACCGGTTGTTAAAGAGTTCCCTGATGTGTTCTCTTCTGAATATGTTATGCCTCCGGATAGGGAGATCGAGTTTTGTATTGATATGCTTCCAGGTACAGCTCCGATATCAAAGGCACCTTATAGAATCGCTCCGGCAAAATTGAAAGAATTGAAAGTTCAGTTACAGAAATTGCTTGATAGGGGATTCATCCGACCCAGTGTTTCACCGTGGGGAGCTCCAGTTTTGTTTGTTAGAAAGAAAGATGGATCCTTGAGATTGTGTATTGACTATCGGCACTTGAACCAAGTGACGGTGAAGAATAAATATCCATTGCCTCATATTGATGGTTTGTTTGACCAACTTCAAGGCTCGACAGTCTTTTTGAAACTCGACTTGAGGAGTGGATATCATTAGTTGAAGGTTCATTCAGAAGATGTTTCTAAGACTGCCTTTCGTACCAGGTATGGCCATTTTGAGTTTCTTATCATGCCGTTTAGGATAACAAATGCTCCGACAGTTTTTATTGATTTGATGAATCGGGTTTTCAAGCCTTATCTTGATAATTTTGTAGTTGTATTCATTGAAGATATTCTTGTCTATTCCAAATATCTGGAGGAACATGAACAACATTTGCGGATGGTTTTGGCGGTGATCTGAGAGAAGAAATTATTTGCAAAGTTTAGTAAGTGTGCTTTTTGGCTAGAGGAGGTTTTTTTTCTGGGGCATGTTGTGCCGAAAAAGGGGATTACTGTTGATCCTTCTAAGATTGAAGCCGTTGTTAGTTGGAGGAGGCTGGAAATAGTCACCGAAATTCGAAGTTTTTTGGGTTTAGCCGGGTATTATCGAAGATTCATTGAAGGGTTTTTTAAGATTGCTACACCGTTGACTCAGTTGACCCGGAAGAATGTACCATTTGTGTGGAATGAGAAATGTCGAGTTAGTTTTGAAGAATTAAAGAAGAGATTAACAACAACACCTATTCTTATGTTGCCTAATGGGAATGATGGCTTGGTTATCTATTGTGATGCTTCAAAGGAAGGTTTGGGGTGTCTTGATGCAAAATGGGAAGGTAATTGCTTATGCTTCGAGGAAGTTAACTCCATGTGAGCAGAATTATCCAACCCACAACATGGAACTTGCTGTGATCGTTTTTGCATTACACTAATGGAAGGAGCAAAGTTTGCAATTTTCACGGATCACAAGAGTTTGAAGTATCTTTTCTCCCAGAAGGAATTGAACAATAGACAGCGTAGATGGATGGAGCTTTTGAAGGATTATGATTGTACCATTTCATATCATCCGGGCAAGGCAAATGTGGTTGCGGATGCTATTAGCCGGAAGTCTTATGTAGCTTCAATGATGGTCCGAGAATGGAAGATGTTAGAAGATGCTCGAGATTGGTGTCCCCGTGAGTCGAGGCATGGATCTATATTTGCGAATATTAGTGCATTGCCAAGCTTTATTCAACAAATAAAGGATGTTCAGAAGGATGATAATGAGTTGACGAAATTAATGGATAAAACTACGGATGGAAAATTTAAGGAGTTCTCTCTTAGTCCCGATGGAGTATTGACGTATAGAGGTCGGTTATGTGTACCTAGCATTGATGAAGTTAAATGCCAAGTTCTTGATGAAGGCCACAAGTCCAAGTATACTATTCATCCCGGGAGTACCAAGATGTATCAGAATTTGAAGAAACATTTTTGGTGGAACAATATGAAGCGAGAAATAGCCGATTATGTATCAAAATGCCTAACATGTCAACAAGTTAAAGCTGAACACCAAACACCCGCAGGTTTTCTTTAACCTTTAGAGATTTCGGAGTGGAAATGGGAGCATATCACGATGGATTTTGTCACGGGATTGCCTCGTACTTGTAGGAAGCATGATGCAGTTTGGGTGATCATAGATAGATTGACAAAGTCCGCTCATTTTTTACCTATTGATATTGGCTATTCGATGGAGAAGCTTGCAAACTTGTATATTCACAAGATAGTGAGATTGCATGGGGTTCCTGTTAGTATTGTGTCAGACCGTAATCCCAGATTCACTTCTAGATTTTGGCAAGCATTGCAAAAAGCTTTGGGTATAGATATGAGATTTAGCACGACATTCCATTCTCAAACTGATGGCCAATCCGAAAGAACAATTTAGATTTTTGAAGATATGTTACGAGCTTGTTCAGTTGACTTCTCGGATTCTTGGGATATTCACTTACCACTTGTTGAGTTTGCTTACAATAACAGTTATCAGTCGAGTATTGATATGGTTCAAGATTCAGTTGAGAAAGTGAAGATTATTCAGAATCGATTGAAAACGGCCCAAAGTAGACAAAAGAGCTACGCCGATTATAGGAGACGAGACCTTGAGTTCCAGATAGGAGACTTGGTATTTTTAAGGGTTTAGCCAAAAGTGGGAATTAGAAGATACGACAAGAAGGGTAAACTCACTCCAAGGTATGTTGGACCTTTTGAAATTTTGGAAAGAGTCGGAAATCTTGCTTATCGTCTTGCGTTGCCCCCTTCTCTTGGTAAGATGCATAGCGTGTTTCATGTATCCATGCTTCCCAAATATTCGTATGAACCATCTCACGTGTTACCGAGAGTACCGAATGATATTGACCCGGATATGTCTTATGTGGAGAAACCAATTCAAGTGATTGATACCAAGGTTCAAGAGTTGAGAAACAAAAACATTCCCCTTGTTAGGGTCGTATGGAGGAATCATGATGTTGAAGAGTCGACTTGGGAGCTTCGGGAAGAGATGGAGCGAAAGTATCTGTGGTTGTTTGATCTTCTTGGTAAGTAAATCTAAAATTTGGGACGAATTTTCTTTAAGGGAGAGTGATTGTCACGATCCTAAACCTAGGCACTATTGGGATCATGTTTGAGCACGTATATATGTCGTGTGTTGCATCTCATTTTATGCTTCGCATTATGTTTGTGAATATTTTGTGATAGTCATAATATTTTAATAACTTATTTGATATTTTAAAGTATGTTAATAAATTAAATTAAATTATTAATGACTAATTGAAACTAGAAGGAGTTGTATAGTTGAATTTGTAATTGTGAAATTTAATTAAGAAACTTATAAAATATATGAGGTGCTAAAGTGTAAAGGTTGGAACTTAAGAAATATAATTTTAGCAAATCAATACTAGGAGGAGCCTAGGTGGAAATTCATTCAATGTATATCCTTAGTTTCAATATTCATGGAGAAGCTTCATTAAGAAAAAAATCAGACCATTGCCATTTCTTTCCTTCATACTTAGAAAATCAATTAGGGTTCTTAAAAAACTCACCCTAAATTCCAAGCTTGTCCGTTCTTCGATCCGTCTGCGTCAAAATATTCAGGAAGTGGAGTAGATCACGTCTATCCGATTAAAATTTTCACTATTTTCGTATTATTTTGGAAGTAAGTTATAATTTTCCTTCTTTAATCTTGCTCATTTAATGTTAATGTTATAATGTTTGGAGTATACTTGTTGCATGTGGTATTTGACCAATTTTCTTGAGTTTGGAATGGTGGAAATGGTCTTTCGTCGAGTTGGAATGGATTGAGGTAAATTGGGATGTGTTATACTGAAGTTTGGAGTGTTCGGAATGTTAGCTTGAGGTAAAATGGAAAGTTTCAAGCCTTTACTGAATGTTTCAGCAACCAGTGCTGATTTTCTGCAAAGGGCACGACTCGCGCTCTCGGTCACGAGTCGTGCCAATCCTCCAGTCATGATAACGAGTCGTGTAATCTTTCTCACTCGTGCTGCTTTGAAGTGGCACAACTCATGTTGTAGGTCACGAGTCGTGCCCTGCCCTGTTTCTGTTGTATCATTTTCAAAGCAAATTAGGTCCAACTACCTAATACATCTTTTATCCAATTGAACACCCTATTCAAAGTACAATATATGAACTACCAAATGATGTCTTAATATATCAATTGTGATATTTGGAAGGTTGTTTAATACTTGGTCAAAATAGGGTGGAACACTTGATTTCAATGAAACCTAAATTGTTATAAACATTATATGGTTGATCAAAGAACCTTGAAATGTTATCTTGAGTATGTAGACCTTACGTGTTACACAATATTGACTTGTTTGACATATTTTATGGTTTGTTGGATAGGGTTCCTTACTTTGGAATCCTCTATTTAAATGAATGGTTTCAAGGATTCTTAGCCGTTGTGCTACTTATGAACAATACATGTTTATTATATTCTTATGATGTATTTGGTATGGTTCCCTACTTAGGAATCATATATTGATTGTTTAAGCAAGTATTTATTAATGTGTTTTTATTTAAAGTTCTTGGTACTTGATTGTTATCGGGCAGTGGTATGAGATTATAACGGCACCAGAGCCAAGTTCATTATTATACCATTCACTGGTTCCCATTTTCCCCCTTCCATTGGCCATGGTTGGGTTGTGGGCTAGCTCCCTTTGAGTGAGTTCTAGTTGCACATTTGGGATATGACTTTGTGTCATTTTCCCCCTGTTGTTGATGTTGTTACTTGGTTTCGGAACCACTTCTTCAGCTGTTGATGCTGCTCAGACTGATATATCCTTTTGGATTAAACCTTGGCTCAGTATCCTTCTAAGTGTTACATTATTGCACTTATGTGTTATCTTATACATCATTCTATGTGTTTACAAGATTGTGGTGTATACGATGAGTATGTTGATATATGCTCTCATAATGTGATTTGCATATCATATTGTTGCATACATAATAGCTTACTAAAATTTATCTCACCCCGTCCTTTTATTGTTTTCCTTAGATAAGGGTGAGCCAGGAATAGGTCACGTTGAGCACGGGGAGGGCGTTGAGTTGGGTTTGTAGATTGGGAAAAGTATTTTGTAGTAGTTTACATTATGTAAATGTATAACCAATGGGGTAGTATACCCGAGACTTGAGTTGTTATGTCACTATTTTGGAACACTTTGGTGATTGTAAATATTATAAGTTTTTGGAACTATGTTCCTTAAGTTGTAAATGGTTTGTAAATGTGGTGTTTGGATTTTAAGTAAAATGTTGTTACTTCTAGTATTATAATAGAAAGTTTTTAAGTCTAAACATGTTTCTGTATATTGAATAATTTGAAAAGGACATTTCGAAAGTTTAATGAAAATAATGGCGTCTTCCGAGCGTATCCCGGATGTGGGGCCAAGTAGGATCACATATCGGGGTGCGTCACTAGAAGACGAGATCTTTCTTCTTTTTTACGATTACGAGTATTAAATTACTACTCTTTAATTTGGTTAAAATTTAAATAGAGCAGAATCCAAGAACGTTGGTTAGCCATCTATAAATATATTAAAGCAAAGTTGTTCCTAAATTTGGCAAGTTGGAGCCCAAAAATGTCACTATCAAGTTATTGAAAATAGAAGCCTTGACCGGTTTCCAAGAGTGGGTAATCAATTTCTTTTTTAAGGAAGGGTGAGTAATTAATGTCTATTATGATTATACCTTTAAAAACCACATATTATGATTATTAATAAAAATTATAAATTTATGATATTAAAAGTACTACTAATGGTTGTAAACTAATTATCCGTTCATATTTTTAAACCGAAATCATTTCTTAATATCTATAAATTTTATTAGTATTCAAATTGGTATACCGAAATTCTCTCAATAAAAATGTCATACTTTCTTTGAAAAAAATAGAAATACTATATTTATTTTTTATTTCAAATTAATCTATTTTTTACTCAAACTTAAAAATATTAATAATCTTTTGTTTTGAAAGGAAAATATTAATTACATAAGGATCAAAAGGTGCAATTTAATTGTATACCATCTACCTATAAATATATTAAAGCAAAGTCGTTTCTAAATTTGGCAAGTTGGAGCCCAAAAATGTCACTATCAAGTTGTTGAAAATAGAAGCCTTGGCCGATTTCCAAGAGTGGGTAATCAATTTCTTTTTTAAGGAAGAGTGAGTAATTAATGTCTATTATGATTATGCCTTTGAAAACTGCACATATTATGATTATTAATAAGAATTATAAATTTATGATATTAAAAGTACTACTAATGGTTGTAAAATAATTATCCGTTCATATTTTTAAACTGAAACCATTTCTTATTACCTATAAATTTTATTAGTATTCAAATTGGTATACCAAAATTCTCTCAATAAAAATGTCATACTTTCTTT
Source organism: Adenophora triphylla var. japonica (assembly GCA_022495995.1). Taxonomy (NCBI): domain Eukaryota; kingdom Viridiplantae; phylum Streptophyta; class Magnoliopsida; order Asterales; family Campanulaceae; genus Adenophora; species Adenophora triphylla. The sequence continues at coordinate 51,437 of JAFEMH010003569.1, forward strand.
GAAAAAAATAGAAATACTAAATTTATTTTTTATTTCAAATAAATCTATATTTTACTCAAACTTAAAAATATTAATAACCTTTTGTTTTGAAAGGAAAATATTAATTACATTAGGATCAAAATGTGCAATTTAATTGTATACCATATTATTTATAAAATATAGCTATTATTTTTAAATATATAAAATAATTTGTTAATTTATATCAAATTGTGTTTTATTAATAGTATAGTTTTTTTTTTGTTTTGAATATTGATAGTTTAATTACTTTTTATCATCATTAACAAGCACCTGATGGCGTGAGTTTTAATTCCTAGAATGTCATTAACTCCATCTGACTCCAGAATTTCCTTCAGGTTTGAACGTCGTCAGTTCCCGATCATGGTATTGTATGCAATGTCAATCAATAAGAGTCAGAGCCAATCGTTACAAACAGTGGGGGTGCTTTTGAAGAAACCAATCTTCAGTCATGGACAACTTTATGTTGCACTATCGAGGGTAACTAATACAAAAGGTCTTCTGAAAGTCTGTGCTTTTTAGGGAACAAATATTTTTCCTATTTCGAACCAAATAAGCATATTTGGTGATTTGATTTTGGGACTTTCATGGAAAGATTTATATTGTCCTATTGTGAAAAGGATTTTAGTTTTAAGAAATAAAGTGTTTCCTATTTCGAATCAAAGAGGAATTTTTGGTAAGTTGATTTTATGCTTTCATGGAAAGATTCATAAGTATCCTACTTTGAAAAGGACTTTGTAAATAGGGTAAATATCTTTTATTATCCTACTTTGAAAAGGACTTTGTAAATAGAGTAAATATCTTTTATTTATGTACATAGTTTTATATTAGGACTAACCTACTAACAATCTATTCCTTTGTGAGTGCGCTTTATGTTTCCTTGTAGGAATTGGATTCTCACATATGGAAGAGTTTGGATTCGTGAAGATCTTCTCCAAGGTGCCTATAAATACAAGAGACCAGCACAAGAGAAGATAGAGCTTGAGAGATTTATTCAGAGAGAAAAACACTCTTTGTTCTTCACGTTTTCATAATATTGTTTTAGGTTGTGAGTGTAGGTTGTGACATACATCCGAAACTCACATCTACGTTTTTGTCAAGTTCTTGTTTTACTTCTGATTAGAATAGATCCTACTTGGGAAAGGGGAGTTGTTCTTATCGTAGAAGGTGATTAGAACTCGTTTAGTATTTTCATATTTTAGTTTTTCACTTCTTTGTTTTTGTAAGAAACAAAAGTTTTTATAGTGAAAAGTTTTTGGGCGTAAGCCTGGTTTGCTGATCTCATAGATCGATGGCGTAAATAATTCTTGAGTTATTTGCTTTTAATTGTTTTATTCCGCTGCATTATCTGTGGATGTGTGGACAGTTGTGAGACACATCTGTACTCACATCCTTTGCCTGTTGCGTGATCTAAGTTTCCTAGCTACACGAAACATTCAATTGGTATCAGAGCAACCTCTCGATATATTACTGAGTGTTGATCCAGAAAGTGTAGTCATTATGGAATACCAAAATCACCAAAACAGGCCTCCTGTCTTGGATGGTATGAACTATTCTCTTTGGAAGTCTAAAATGCGTAATTACATCAAAAGTATTGATGAAAGGGCTTGGATGTGTATCCTTGTTGCATGGCAACCTCCTACTGTGGAGAAGAAGCCTGCGTCTGGTGTTGGTGAGTCTATTTTCGAAAGAAAACCTGAAGAGCAATGGACTCTTGACGAAATTCAGGCTGCTAATTATAATTCAAAAGCTATGGGTGCTATTTCCAGCCATGTTTCTGGAAATATGTACAAACTTATCACTAATGAGAGTGTAGCCAAAGCTGCTTGGGATATTTTGCAAACTCAATGTGAGGGAGCTCCAAGTGTTAAAGCTACGAGGCTTAGAATTTTAATGGATAGGTTTGAGTTACTTCGAATGGAAGAGTCTGAGGACATAGTTTCTTATGCTGCAAAAATCCATGAAATCTCCAATGAATGCACTAGCCTAGGAGAGTCAATTTCGAATGCTAGATTAGTAAGCAAAATCTTAAGAACATTGCCTGAAAGGTTTAATATCAAGGTTGCTGTCATTGAAGAGACGAGTGACACCAACACAGTAGAATTAGAAAAAATAGTTAGTATTTTAACTGTTTTTGAACTCAATCTTGAAGCTCAACAAAAGAACAAGGCAATAAGTATTGCCCTTAAGAGTTCTGCAGCTATTCCAAAGGAAATAGCTGACCTTTCCTCTGAAATTAATGAATCTAATCTTGAGGAAGATGATATGGATGTAATCACCAAGAAGTTCAATTCTATTTTGAAAAACAAAAGGAGAAACAAGTTTCCTAAAAGGAACTCTCAGGATTTAGAGAAACAAGAAGATAATCCTAATGAGGGGTTTAAAAAGAAAGGTTTTGATAACAAGAAATCCTCTGATTTTGTGCAATGTAGAGCATGTCGTGGCTTTGGTCACTTTGCTAATGAGTGTGCTAACACACTTAAGAAAAGGGGAATTAGTTACACTGCTGCTTCGAGTGACAGTGAGGATGATGAAGTATTTGCTAACATCTCTGCATTTGAATCTTCCTCTATCTGTTTTAATGCTTATACTGCAGATACAAATGAAGAAAATTTTACGGGAAGGCGTGCAGAGACGGATGTGGATACAGATGTGTACACATCCGAACTCACATCCGAGCAGACCTTTAACTGTTTCTCTGTAAAAGGAGATTCTGATGATGAAGATAGGGACATTTCCTATGAGGAACTCTTTGCAACATACAAGGAGCTACATGCTGATTGGATGAAACGTATGGACAAAATTGAGGTACTTGCTAAGGTAAATAAAGTTCTTTCTGATAAATTGATTACCTGTGAAGATGAGAAAACCAAACTTTCAAAAGAAAATGATGTTCAAAAAGATACCATTGCCAAACTTGAAGTCCTTGTGACCAAGAGAGAAGTTGAGCTTGAAAAATTCAAGAATGAATGTGAAAAAGCTGAAAACACTTTTACCAAGTTAAACAAAAGTAAAATGAAACTTGATGAAGCTATCTCTGTAGGTCATCTCAACAAAACTGGTTTGGGCTTTGGAAAAAGTAATTTTGTAAAGGAGGGATGTGAGGCTTCTACTTCAAAAGGTGTGAAAAAACCAATTTTTAAAGAAAAAATCCTTTTGAGTGAGAAAAGACCTAGGAAGAGGCACTACATCTGCCACTATTGCCTTACTCCTGGTCATATTAGGCCCTTCTGTTACAAACTCAAGACTGATAAAAAATCTGGTCACTTCAATCAGCCTCAGATGTGTGGAAAGATGTATACACATCCGGACACACATCCATGTAATCTGAGACCTCTGCACCACAAAAAGAAAAGTGAAAAACAGTGGGTGGCCAAACCAAGTGCTACCTGCAATGTTGTTTACTCTTCCCTCAAGAGTAGTGTCTCTGATTCTTGGTATTTTGATAGTGGGTGCTCTAGGCACATGACTGGGAATCAAGCTTTTCTAGTAGACTATGAGTTAATCAATGGGGGAAAGGTGAATTTTGGTGGTGGTGCTCAAGGCAAAATAATTGGGAAAGGTACCCTAGATGTGAAGGGATTCCCAAAACTTCACAATGTGTATCATGTGGAAGGTCTTAGGACTAATCTCATTAGTATAAGTCAGTTATGTGATGATGACTTATATGTGAAGTTTGATAAGAAGATTTGTGAGGTGTTTAATGAGTCTAACACATGTGTCCTCACTGGTCTAAGATCATCTGACAATTGTTACAAGTTTTGTGATAATTTGTCTTGTTTAAGTTCCTTTGATATTATATTTGATGATACACTTGATTTTAACCTCAAAACTACCAAGAATAATGTTTCAGGTTATCAACTGGAGTGGAAATCTGCTGATATAGGTCTTTGGAGATACGAAAAGCCTTGTAAAGGAAAAACGGGCGAGATGTGAGTCCGGATGTGCAAAAGGATGTATCTGCGGATGTGAACACAACCGTTCCCACATCTGAACACACATCCACTCAAAGAGCGAGTGCGAAGTCAGTTCTTCGGATTCAGAAGGAGAAGCTAATTCTGAAAGAGACCATGTTGGGTCTGTTGATAGATCAGATGACATTTTGTTCAGAATTCAGAAAAATCACCCCATGTCTCAAGTGATTGGTGAAGTGCATGATCAAAGGCAAACCAAAAGGAGTGAGAAGGTAAATCACAGTTATTTGGATGCTTTATGGAGTCATACATCCTTATACTCCAAGGTATGTTATTACTGCTTTGTGTCTATGATTGTGGGATACATTAACTTAGATTGGGCAGAAATTTTTTATGATAAAAACATTTGTGTTCGATGTTCCTACCTTGATAACATCCTTGATTCCTGGTATAGAAGGAGAAAAAGTTATGTCTCCTTGTTCATAGTTAAGGCTAAATATGTTGCCCTTGGAAGTTTTTGCACTCTGTTATTTTTGCCGAATCAAATGCTAAAAGACTATGGATTAAATAGCAAAATTTTGACTGCTTTTTGTGATAACAAAAGTGCCTTGGACATATCAAAAAATCCTGTCCAACATTCTAGAACAAAGCACATTGATATTAGACATCATTTCATTAGAGATCTTGTAGAACAAAAAACTGTGTGTCTGGAATTTGTTGGGACTGAAAATCAATTGGCTGATATATTTACAAAGGCATTAGATTTGGAGAGATTTTCCTCCTTCAGGAAGTCTCTTGGCTTGTGTGATATCTAAGGTTGTGAGACCAAATGTGTCTCACATCCTCTAACACATCTATAGATTAGATTAACTGAAAAAAAAAAAATCATAAAAAATAAAAATTCAAAAATATCATGCATTAGCACGAAATTTCTCAGTGTGGTCACTTGTGAGTCTTCATCTTTGACATTGTTTTTGATCACTTAATTGTGAGCACTTCCTGTCCATGTCATCTTTTGATGACTTGATATAACCTTCCTAGGTATCTCACAGTGGGTGCTAAAAAAAAAAAAAAAATGTGTGAGAAACAGCTGCTTCACCCTTAGTATGAAGCCATACCATTGTGATCAAGTGATTTTCATAAGAAAACTTGAAGTCAAACTTGACAAGATCATTGGGAAAAAGGGCTATCTTTGGGATCAAGTAAAGTGAAAGCTACTCACAATGCAAAAATCCACAACAAAAAATTGGTGGATGCATCCTAGAGGCTGTGCAGATTGGATTATTGCTCATTGACTTTTTGTGATCTAAATGTGTCCCCAAATGTGACTCACATCCTATGCCACATCCATAAGCTGAGAATTTTTCCATCACCTGTGTGTTTGCATCATGCTAGGCATACTGCATTTTTTAGGACATATAGGAGCTTTGTAAATATGCTAGTTAATTTATTTTCATTCTTAATTTATTCTTTGATTTAACATGTTTTTGTTTTCCAATATCTCCCATGAAAGAAAAAGGTGTGTATCAATCCTTATTTAAAAAGGTTGGATAATTTTGAAAGGGATTATGTTGAAAAACATATGGCTGAAGTGATTTTTGTTACCATAAAACGTTGGCAAAATTTTGACTTATTCTAATCCCTAATTTTTTTCGTGATTTGGTGTGTGGTAATTTCAAAGGGTTATAGCCGTTGGTGGATCTTTGTGAATTTTTGGCTGTGTGAGACCTTTTTGGAAAAAGGATTCCTTAATTTAGTTGGAAAGGGGGAGTTGTAGGTTTTATTGTGTGCCTCATCTGTCACATCTCTTTAATCCTTCATTGTGCTTCTTTCCCCTCTACCCCAATTTTTATCTCTCACACACACACCATATATTTCTCTCTCTCTCTCTCTCTCTCTCTGTCTAATCAATCTGCAGAATCAATTGAGCTGAAGCTGTGGATGTGCGTCAGGATGTGGCCACATCTTGTCACACATCTGCAGATTCTTTTGATGCAATCGTGGAAGCCTTTGATGCAGAAATTGTTGCAGTTGTTGCCCTCAATGCTCAACTGTTTGCCTCCCAGACACATTCCAAGAACCTTACGGGTTTTGAAGGTGGATCTCCATAAATGGGTGACTTCACTTTCTAGTCAAAAAGGGGAGAAGAAGAAAAAGGATGAGAATGATTCGATGTTGTCTTTCTTTGCTTCTTCTCTTTGTTGTCTTTCTTCTTCTGATGTTTCGATTGATGCTTAAACTCGTGGGGAGTTTTAATGTTTGTTCTTACTTGTGAATGAAACATCAACAGTTTGCTTTTAATATTTGTTTTTAATATTTTTAATTGCTTTTAATATTCGTTTTAGTTATTTGTTAGTTTTAGTCTTGATACGTAATTCCTAAATACATTTGCTTTGAATGGTTGCTTTAGTTTATATTTGTTGAAATTGCAATTTTTAGTACTAACTTGTTCTATGCGGTTTTGTGTGGATGTGTTGACACATCTCGCACACACATCCATTCGGGGAGTTTTCGAATCTGAAAATATTGATCATAGTAATCAAATCATAAATCTTTAGTTTTGACCAGAAAGTCCAAAATAGGGGGAGATTGAAAGCGTGTGCTTTTTAGGGAACAAATATTTTTCCTATTTCGAACTAAATAAGCATATTTGGTGATTTGATTTTGGGACTTTCATGGAAAGATTTATATTGTCCTATTGTGAAAAGGATTTTAGTTTTAAGAAATAAAGTGTTTCCTATTTCGAATCAAAGAGGAATTTTTGGTAAGTTGATTTTATGCTTTCATGGAAAGATTCATAAGTATCCTACTTTGAAAAGGACTTTGTAAATAGGGTAAATATCTTTTATTATCCTACTTTGAAAAGGACTTTGTAAATAGAGTAAATATCTTTTATTTATGTACATAGTTTTATATTAGGACTAACCTACTAACAATCTATTCCTTTGTGAGTGTGCTTTATGTTTCCTTGTAGGAATTGGATTCTCACATATGGAAGAGTTTGGATTCGTGAAGATCTTCTCCAAGGTGCCTATAAATACAAGAGACCAGCACAAGAGAAGATAGAGCTTGAGAGATTTATTCAGAGAGAAAAACACTCTTTGTTCTTCACGTTTTCATAATATTGTTTTAGGTTGTGAGTGTAGGTTGTGACATACATCCGAAACTCACATCTACGTTTTTGTCAAGTTCTTGTTTTACTTCTGATTAGAATAGATCCTACTTGGGAAAGGGGAGTTGTTCTTATCGTAGAAGGTGATTAGAACTCGTTTAGTATTTTCATATTTTAGTTTTTCACTTCTTTGTTTTTGTAAGAAACAAAAGTTTTTATAGTGAAAAGTTTTTGGGCGTAAGCCTGGTTTGCTGATCTCATAGATCAGTAAGCGTAAATAATTCTTGAGTTATTTGCTTTTAATTGTTTTATTCCGCTGCATTATCTGTGGATGTGTGGACAGTTGTGAGACACATCTGTACTCACATCCTTTGCCTGTTGCGTGATCTAAGTTTCCTAGCTACACGAAACTTTCATCTTCATATCTCGATACCCACAAATAAAGCTGATGAGCCATCATGTACTAGAGTCACTATGAACGTTATGTTTAAGGAAGTGTTTCAAAATGTATAATTGATATTCAGGTTTTTGTACTTCGATTAAATGTTCAGGTCAATTTTGGCAACATAAAATTACCGTGCATCGCACGGGTTTGCTGCTAGTATCTGTAAAGATAGAGCACTTTGCAGACTTCGGAAAATATCATCCAGGTTTGTCCGAAACTCAGCAATTTGTGAAGCAACCAGCTATTGTGAAACACAAGGAAGTCGATAAGTCAAAATGGTTAGCAAAGGAATTCTCCTGCAGCAATAAAGTCCAGAGTCTACTTCATCTAGCATTTTAATGCTACACATCTACAGCTCTTCAGCGGAAATCAGGGGGCCATTGGATAGTAGAGAAGGAGGTCAGAGCTTTTGGTTTTTTCATGTTATACATTTTGTTTGCAAGTCATGGTTTTTTCTTGTTTTTAACTTTCTCACACATAGTTCCCTCCATGTTGCTCCATATTTTTTTTTACTTCCTGATTTACAAATACAATCATTAAAAAGTTAAGAGAAATACCACAAACAAATATAAAATAAAGTATCCAGATGCACCCTATATTTGCCATATAGATGCCAGTACCTGCTTCTATGGTGAGCCTCTTTCCCTTATAAGAAATGCACGGAGGGAAAAATCAATACGGAATCATTGTCTAAAACAACGAGAAAACTTCACCTAAAACCCCAAATCACATCCTTAAACGAAAAGGTCCAATCATAGCCATTTGCCACTCCTCAAGCTCGTCAAAGTGTAGTGTTCTTAAACAAAATCCCCTTCATTTCAAGAGCAGGCTAGTCTTCTATGGTATAAGGTTTACGCTAATTGGAAGAAACCCATAAAAGGAAATTTAATGAAAATCAAAAATCCAAATGGATATTCCAAATCTCCATTAAATTCTAGCTATAAATGAGAAATAACAATAGACAAATCTAACGGTAAATGCAAATTTTCTCTTTAAGGACTACAATGATGAGCTTAAACAAAAAAAGAATCAAACACCAGCTGGAATGTCCAATAATTGATTCAATTATAGTAGATATTAATGAATTACAATTCACAACAAACAACTGTTAATGAAAACGCTGCATGTACACACAGACACACTGTCATCCAAACATAAATATCTATAGGCATGAGTATAAGTTAATCAAAAGAACCCAGAAAGGAGAAATCAAAATAGAATGGACATTTTAATGGATATCATCGGTTAGTTAAGTTAACAAATAAAAGCCGGGTGGAATTTGCTTTGAAGAGCGAAAATGTGCTGATGAATATACAAGACGAATGACCTTTCGTATCTGCAACCTCAAAATCATCATCGATTCCATAATCTCGTCTCCCAGTCCGCATCAAGAGCCTTACCGATGGCCATGAATAGATACAAAAGAGGGTATGTATCCAGACGAATTAAATTTTTCAAAAATTAGAATGGAAAGGTCTGAGGCGAACACATATTTCACACACAATTCAAACCCCTAATTTTTTTTTTAATTTAGAAATCTTGGGATTTGAGATTAAATACAGAGGGAGATAATGAAGGGAGAAACTGATAGAACTCGAAATGTAAATTGAGAAGAGAGGATTGAATCATGATTTCTTTATTGAGAATTCTGTGTTCTGAAATGTTACAGCAAGCTATCTATATATATACATTACATTTGAACAATCTCTAACTGAACCTCTAACTGAATCTCTAACTGACTAACAACTCACTCTAACTGAATCTCTAACTGACTAACAACTTCACAACAACTCACACAGCTGTAACAACCTTCAAGTTGCAGACCCTTCCTTTATATCCCCCCTCAAACTGGAAGGAGCAAAAATGTTGATCACATTCAGTTTGGTGAGTAAGAAATTCAACTGAGCAGAAGATAATGCCTTGGTAAGAATATCAGCAGGTTGCTGATGTGTGGAAACATGAACAGGAGTAATAAGACCAGCCTTAACCTTGTCTCGAATAAGATGACAATCAATTTCAATGTGTTTTGTACGTTCATGAAACACAGGATTAGAGACAATATGAAGAGCAGACATGTTATCACAATGTAAATCAACTGGAGTAACAACATGAACATCCAGATCTTTGAGGAGAGAAACCAACCAAGTGACTTCACAAGCTGCATTTGCCATGCTTCTATACTCAGCCTCAGCTGAACTTCTTGAAACTGTCAACTGCTTCTTAGTTTTCCATGAAACCAAGCAATCACCAAGCATCACTGTATAACCAGAAAGAGATCTCCTAGTTGTGGGACAAGCTCCCCAGTCAGCATCACAAAAAATTGACAACTCAAGAGAACTTGACTGGCAAAGAGCAGTCCTTGTCCAATGTCCCTTTTAAATACCTCACTAGTTTCAAGGCAAGACTTAAATGAGGTTCCCTAGGAGAAGCCATGAACCGACTTAATATATGAACAGAGTAGGCTATATCGGGCCTAGTGATGGTTAAGTAGATCAATCTTCCCACCAATCTCCTGTATTGATCTGGATTGGTCACAGGTGGACCTACATCTATAACCAAACCATGATGTTGTTCAATGGGCACAACAGAACACTTAGCAGAGGAGAGACCAGCATCAGCAATAATGTCCAATGTATATTTCCTCCGATGTAAACAAATACCCAATGAATTTTTGGCTATCTCAATACCAGAAAATATTTCAAAGATCCCAAGGCTTTAATATTGAACTCGAGTATGCAAATAAGCTTTCACATCATTGATAGAGGACTCGATGAGGACCGAAATGATAATGTCATCTACATAAACCAAAATAAGCACCATTGTGGAAGCGATTTGTAGGTGAACATAGAATGATCATTAAGAGACTCGAGTGAATCCATAAGCGATAAGAGCTGTGGAAAATTTAGAAAACCATTGTCTAGGAGCCTCGCTTGAGACCATACAAGGATTTGCGCAACTTACATACAAGCCGAGGTGATCCTTTCATACAATCAGTGAGAGGAAGGAAGTACATAGCCTAGTGGTAACTTCATATATACCTCCTCAGACAAATCACCATGTAAGAAGGCATTAGAAACATCCATTTGCTTAATGACCCAACTCTTGACAGTAGCCACAGCAAGTAGAACCCTCACAGTGGTCATCTTAGCCACAGGAGCAAATGTTTCAAAGTAATCCAAGCCCTCAGTCTGTGTGAAACCCTTAGCAACAAGTCTAGCTTTATACCTATCCAAGGTACCATCAGCTTTGTACTTAACTTTATAAATCCATTTACAACCCACAGCTTTCTTACCAACTGGTAGTTCTTGTAACACCCAAGTATGATTCTCTTCTAAGGCTGCAATCTCACTAGCCATAGCAGCACACCAATTTGGATCCTTAACAGCTTGCATATATGATTGAGGTTCAACAATGGAGGAGATATTACAGATGTAATGATAATAAGAAGGAGAAATATGAGTATAAGAGAGAAGAGAATGACCTGTGGATTGAGACCTTGATGAGGAAGGTAGATTAGAAGGTAGCCCTGTGAAATCAGTGAATTTAGAAGGTAGAACTCTCTGTCTCTGAGGTCTGGAAGGAGGAATAGAAATGGGAGGAGACTTAGAAGGAAGAGAGGGTGAAGATTCACTGATAGGAAGAGAGGGTGAAGAAATATGAGAAGGGACATGAGAAGGTATATCAGAAATATGAGAAAGATCAGAATACTCAAGATCAGTGAACAAGGGAATATGACATTCAGGTTGATTAAGAGAAGAATCATGAAAAGGAAAAATATGTTCATAAAAATGAACATCTCTACTGTAGAAACATTTGCCTGTGTGTATATCATACACCTTGTAAGCTTTCTTCCCATGAGGATACCCAAGAAAAATACATTTGGAAGCTCTTTGAGAAAACTTGTCCCTTTGTATGGCTAAGGTGGAGGCAAAACAAAGACTGCCAAACACCTTCAAATGAGAGTAGGAAGGAGATTTCCCAAGAAGCAATTCATAAGGAGTTTTATGTTGAAGAATAGGTGTAGGAAACCTATTGATGAGGTAAGTGGCAGTGAGCAAACAATCTCCCCAAAATTTGATGGGCAGATTTGCTTGAAACCTTAGAGCTCTAGCTACTTCCAACAAATGTCTATGCTTTCTTTCGACTCTCCCATTTTGTTGAGGAGTTTCCACACAACTACTTTGTTGTTCAATACCAAGAGTGAACAAATGAGATGAAAGATCTTTATTGAAAAACTCAGAACCATTGTCACTTCTAATTTGTTTAACAGTAGTGCAAACCGAGTTTGTACCATTTTTATGAAGTATTGAATGAAAGTGAGAACTTGAGTCTTGGATTTTAGGAGAAATATCCAAGTAGTTCTAGAATAATCATCAAGAATAGTGAGAAATGAATGAAACCCATCATAAGTATGATGTCTATAGGGACCCCATAGATCACAATGAATAAGACCAAAGAGTGACTGACAATGACTTGTGCTTATGGGAAAAGGCACTCTAGTTTGCTTGGCATAATGACAAACATCACAAACATGCTTATTCATAGAAGTAGATGAGAGATTACAAGGAATTTCAGACACCAATTTCATGGTTTGGACAGAACAATGCCCAAGTCTACAATGCCACAGATGAATATTAGCAGGTAAAGTCGAGGAACATGTGTTAACAAAAGAGGTAGAACAAGAAGAAGGTAGAACAAGTCTGTACAAACCACCTACTAGTCTACCAATCCCCTTCAGTGTCTTCAAGGCATGGTCCTGTATAAGACAATGATCAGAGAAGAAAGATAAAACAAACTTGTTATCATGAGTAAGTTTGCTTCCTGAAATCAAATGAAATTTGAATGATGGAGCATATAGAACATTATGAAGAGTGAGAGTAGATGTGAGTTGAATGTTGCCTGTATGAGTGATGGCAGAAGTGAAGCCATTTGGCAAATGAATGAGAGAATTAATTGGAGTGGGATCAATGAGTAAATGAAATGAAGATGTAATATGGTCAGATGCACCTGTATCAAGAATCCAATCACTGACATTTTGCATTGAGTTGTCAGTGAGATAATTGGTGACACTACTAGTGAGAGAGTAGTGGATACCTGAGTGATTAGCAGAAGTAATCTCCATATTAGGTATACCATTGGTCAGTAAATGGTCATAAGAAGATGCAGCTAGAACTCGTGCAGCAACAATAGTTGAGGACTTTGTGATTGCATTGGTCTTGTTCTTGAGATACTTAGGCATTTTGCTAGGATCAGGTTTAACTCCATGAACCTTGTGCCAATCTGGAAAGCCATGAATGAAGAAACACGTGTCCTTAACATGACCTATACCTCCACAATGAGTACAAATCAGATTACTCTTACTGACTGCTCTATCTCCCCTTTTGTAACTGACAGTGCCTCGATTGTATGTAGAAGATTTAGAGATGAGTGCAGTGGTATTCTCATGAAGTGAAAGAGGTGATAAACCAGAGGACAAAGTAGAACAGGCTTTGATCTTCTCATCTTGAGTCAATATGGCTAAAGCTTGACTCACATTTTGCAGAGGGTTCATAGTCAGAATTGTGCTTCTGATGGAAGCAAAATTATCATTCAATCCCATGAGAAACTGAACCAATTTCTGCATAGCTTCATATTCAGCAAGAGATTTAGCAGCACCGCAATCACAATTACACACACACTGAGGAAGATGACTCAGATTGACAAATTCATCCCACATGGACTTGAATTTTGTGAAATAAGCAGAAACAGTTAGTGTGCCCTGAACCAAAGATATCATATCTTTTCGAACTTGAAAAATTTGTGTAGCTGTGCCTTGTGTAAAACGAGATTCCAAATCAATCCAAATTTCACGAGCTGTTTTGAGATAGACAACACTTGATCTAATTTCAGATGAAATTGTATTCATAATCCAGCTAATAAGCATATTATTGCATCGCTCCTAATGAAGAAGATATTTAGAAGTAGAATTTGGCGGTTTATGCACACCAGTAAGAATTCCGTGCTTCATCTTTGAGGAGAGAGCAACAATCATAGCTCTCCGCCAGTGATTGTAGTTTGAATCATGCAAAACATCAGTAATTAGAATCATACCAGGATGATCATTGGGATGCAAGTACAGAGGATGAGTTGGATTGAGTTGGAGATTTGTATCAGCAATGTCATATTCGTCTGCTGGAGGAACTCCGCCATCCATTTGCTCGATGGTTGCCATGGAATTGATGATCAAATGAAATGAATATGTCAATCGAACAGAGATATGCTAGCAATTTGAAGAAACAACAATGGAATGTGCAGCGGAATTGATGAAATCTGCATAGCATCAAGCTCTGATACCATGATAGAACTCGAAATGTAAATTGAGAAGAGAGGATTGAATCATGATTTCTTTATTGAGAATTCTGTGTTCTGAAATGTTACAGCAAGCTATCTATATATATACATTACATTTGAACAATCTCTAACTGAACCTCTAACTGAATCTCTAACTAACTAACAACTCACTCTAACTGAATCTCTAACTGACTAACAACTTCACAACAACTCACACAGCTGTAACAACCTTCAAGTTGCAGACCCTTCCTTTATAGAAACAGATGCCTACCTGAGCTAATCTTTAGTGACACCGGTGACAGTCATGGTGAATGGAGGGAATCGCTTCAGGCGTCGTAATTGCGGGCGAATTAGCAACCCCCACCCCTGAATGTAGATCCGCCGCTGAGCAGGGTGGATTCGAGCAAGGCAGCGACCAAGGAGGGTGGAGGGGGTGGCGACCATGACAGAAGAGATGAGGAGGCGACGATGGCGTTAGTTGCAGCAGAGGGCGAGGTGTTTTGAGGAAGAGGGAGTGACGCTAGAGATATAGAAGGAGCAGTGAGATAGAAAAGAAGAAAGCGTGCGTAATTGGAATATCAAAGGACTCAACGTTATTATTTTCATGTTTTTTTGTCGGTTATCAGTGTTATTTCCGGGCTGAGCATAAAAGGGGTGTATGAAGTAATTGATTTTAGGGGGGAAAGAACCTAGTTTTTATTTTGTCCAGGTGCTTATTTGAGCGGGAAAAAGTAGGTCTTCAGCTTTTATTTAGTTATATATTATTATAAGGGGCCGTTTGGTAGCCCTTCTTAGGCTGGATAGGATTATTAATCCAATAAATTTGGTGTTTGGTACATTAAATGCAACCACTGTATTATTTCTAACAACCTGGATAGTAACCTCTTATCCCCTCTTATCCCCTCATATCCCCTTCTTATTAATCCAAAAAAATGGTGGTATTATTAATCCCCTGATTAATAATCCCCTCACTATTAATACATGCTAATCCTATCGACCTATCAAACGAGCCCTAAGTGTTTCACTTTCTTTTTGATCCATCAAATCTCTCTTTTCTAAATAAATAAGGAAACAATTTTAGACCAAAATACTTCACCCCCCTCAAATATATCATCAATCTTACTTTGCACTCCCGTTTGAAAAGAGAGCTTTAAGACCAAAATACTTTTATCTTGTTTGAAAAGTGGGTTTGTTTGGTAATTTGATTATGAAAATGTCTAACTTTACCTCCTAATATTAACGGACATTAAAAACTAACGAAATCGGTAATGTGCATGTGTATGTCAAGTGTGAAAATTGTGTTATTTCACTAAAAGAGGTAAGGACATAAATGTCAATTTCATTTCATCCCTCTCAAACAAAGTCAAACACTAGCGCCGATTTCATTTCATCCTTCTCATAATTAAGGATATAAAAAAAAAAGTTAAAAAACCCTAAGGACTTCCATAACATCAAGAGAAGAAGTACTAGATTGTGATTCCTTGAAAGCGAAAACCCATATGATATAATGTCGGATTTGAGATGAGAGGGGGAAAAGTTGTCAGATATTGGGGTGGGGTTAGACGGAAAGAGGG
Source organism: Adenophora triphylla var. japonica (assembly GCA_022495995.1). Classification (NCBI taxonomy): domain Eukaryota; kingdom Viridiplantae; phylum Streptophyta; class Magnoliopsida; order Asterales; family Campanulaceae; genus Adenophora; species Adenophora triphylla. The sequence continues at coordinate 66,827 of JAFEMH010003569.1, forward strand.
AGGGATCTGAACCCATTTTGTCCCTTATAGCCTTTCCCTCCCTTGCCGTGGTCGCTAGAGACGCAAGAGATAGAAGAAAGGTCGGAGACGAGAATTGATTGATCTAACTTAACGAATGGGAATGGAATGGAGGGAAATGAATTTAGATGGGATTGGATTGAAAATGGGGAAATGAGATTGACGTTTATGTCCTCACTTTTTTTAGTGAAATAACAAAAATGTCCATCACACTTCTTGATGATCACCGAGTACATTAATTTCTACCGTTGTCGCTGGGGTGTAAAGTGGATCAATTTCAAAATTAAAGTATCAAACAGATCCACTTTTTAAAATGGGGTGCAACACAATGCACACAAGTAAAACATATTTTTTTTAAATATTTGAAAAGTCAAACTGCTGAGTTATTAGGAGACCGAGGGAGTATAATAAAACTAAGAACTATGACCAGATTACTAGAAAAGAAAAATCTGATTATTTCCCTTTTTGGGTCAAACAACTTAAGCCTCTATTCAAGAAGCTGCTCAAATAAGTCACCTATTTGCAAAGGCTGCTGACATATTATGCTTGCTCAACTGTTGCCAATTGACCAATGAGATCAAGATTAAAGAAGTAAATAATACTTTCTCCGTTTCCGTTTCAAAATGATCTTCCTACTTTTCTTGTCATTAACATTAAGGTACTTTTAACAATAATTTTAGGTTGATTTAATTAACCGAATGAATATCTAAAAATTGTTATTGATAGTATTTATAATGGTGTATCGATAACAAGTTTTAAATTTTCATTAGGAAAATTTAATTAACCTTTAATTATTGCACAAAGTACTTTCTTATTAACAGTAAAAAAAATGGGAAGATCATTTTGGGACGTATGGAGTATGAAAACAACTGTACCTTGATTAATGCCGTAATGCTTCCGGGACCCTCCTGATTTTATAAACAGAAAATCTCACAAATACGAAATAAATCTACAACTAAAAGGCAGGCAAAATTCTACTATTCGCAACATCGAGGAACTGAATTGTTTCCACATGCTGCTGCAAAAGCCTCAAGCTATCTGTATCGTACACTTTTTTGCTGTAAGTCAAAGCAAAAGAATAATCTGACAGATTTACATAGAAACAATGTTTAAGCCATAACATAATAGCAGAAGAAAATCTGACAAGTATATTTACTGAAAAGAATGTACTTTGTTAAAGGTTCCAGAAACCGCTGCCCAGGAATACTATGCTCCATTGCAGACATTAATCTGCATGGACATATTACAAGTTTGGAAAGGTGATGGAAATTATATAGGGTATCAACAATGGACCAATTTTGTAACTGGCACGAAGATAAGAACAAATGAAATAAATAAGCTAGATTTACACAGGCACAACATCGGTCTTCGAAATAGTAGCGCTAGTACTTTAACAATATGCAGCACAAAGGCCCATAGAAGTACTCAAGAAATTAGTATCCACTCTTTCCTGAAGTTTTTCATGATTTGTTCATTGATGGAGCTGGACTGCATTGAAGTCGGAGCAAAGGAATGCATGAGAAGGCTGGAGAGGGAACATGGGCTAATTTACTGCACATAGAACTTGTTTACTTAAGAAAAGCCAAAAAGTATGTTGTATGCACCTATTGCAGCAACACTTGAAACTTACAGATTTTATTGCATCGGTGTATTTGTATCTCTCTCGCTCTCTCTAATCTATACTAACGGATAAGCATGATGAGAGTGGGAGAGAGAAAGATGATGATCAATGAGAATTATGAGATGTAGCCTTTTTCTTATTGTGTTTAGTTCTTGCTGGGAAAGCCATAGTGCAATGATGTTAACCAATGGAATCTATGGTCTTTGATCCATAAATACTAGAGAGTTCACTTGACCTACATAATATTTCGCCAATCATTTGAAGTGCCAGATTCTCATGCAGCAGATTACCTCCTCAATACACGACAGTCTATAATGTTTCTAACTATTTTCCGCGCAAGAAAAGAAGATGATATATAACTATATATAAACATTCCATCATAGAAATCAAGTATTTTGATTTTCTATCTTGTACATTAAAGATTACTCCTTCCGTCCCAATATCCCAAAATGACTGTCCAAATTTTGAAGAAGGTACTATATCATTAATCGTCAAACAACAAGTTCTATATCACACTAACACTAATAGTGCAATATGCTGGGATCACTACTAAAAATCATATTTATTGAGACGGGCACTACAAGAAAGGAGGCTATATACGTCGCTTACTTACGGCGGTGGACACGCGTCCGCCGTATATATTATATATATACGGCGGTTATTTATTCCGCCGTATATAATAAATATATAAGGCGGCCTAGTCCGCCGTAAATAAGTAATGTACGTACATTTGGCATGTACGTATATGAGATCGAAGTTATATACGGCGGTATATCAGTAGCCGCCGTATATAGGTACTTATTATCGGCGGTTGATACGCGTCCGCCGTAAATAATACCATTATTTACGGCGGTGTACAATATCCGCCGTAAATGTTATTAAATACCGGGAAACCCAAATTTCCCTATTCAGTTTCGCGGTAATCTCCATCTCCATCTCCAGTCTCTCTTTCTCTCCTCCATAGCTAGGGCACGAAAATTCGACGCCGGTGACCAAATCAGCAGGTAGGTATAGCGTATTTACTTATAATTTTTGGTTTTTGTTGATTTCTTCGATCTCTGTATCTCACACTCTCTTTCTCTCCTCCATAGCTTCTCTCCTCCATAGCTAGGGCACGAAAATCCGACGCCGGTGACCAAATCAGCAGGTAGATATAGCGTATTTACTTTTAATTTTTGGTTTTTTGTTGATTTCTTCGATCTCCTCCATAGCTGGGTTTTTTTGTTCTTGGTGAAGCTCTATTTGCCTGTTTTTGTGTTTCCTTTGTTTTACACCTTCCTTGTGCAATAGATGAAGAGGTTGATGAATGGGTAATATATGCATTGCTGAATTATGTGAAATTCTTGAATTTCTAGTATTTGTGTGAAATTCTTGAGTAAGTATAGAATGAGAACACAATAATCTGAATAATTTAATCTGGGCTCTTCAATTAGTGTATAAAGTTTGTTTCTTGTGGTAAGTAAGAACACACATTTTTTTTCATTATGGGGTGTTTTTTTTTCTTCTGATTTGCAGTCATTTGGAGATGTTAAGGAAGAACTTCCCGAAATTTAGCATAAAAACCTTGTATTTATTTAGGTTTCCTCTTAGATCACATCATAGGAATATATGAACCCTGATTGTTGATGGTATGATTTAGGTGGGTTGTGTTTTTGATTGATAATTTATTAAAAAAGGCCCATTTATTTCGTGCTCGAGTGATTTATGGAAGAAAAAAAACCTCTTTTATTTATTATTATTATTATTATTATTATGATTATTTTTATTTTACAGAAGAACCATAATTGAAGCTTGACCAATATCATTGACCTACATGATGATACTTCTAATTGAACCACAATCGGTTACCTTGGAACGGAGTACATCATAACTGATGTCTCTGCAAAATTTTAACTCCGTGTTCTTTATTCTTTTACCTGAAGTGACAGAAGCTTCTTTATTCTTTTACCTGAAGTGACAGAAGCGTATAGTGTTTCAGTCTATTCTGTCACAGCTATGCAAAGTTGAGTGAAAACCTCAAACTATGACAATAACTGAATAAATGAGACTAAAAGATCTAGGTAATGGGTTTTGGTATGATTTGCCTATTTAATTACTGGACACTTGATAGTGTTCTCTCTGTAGAACAAGTAAATATCCAAGTACAAAATCTAGATGTTGTTTTGCACATCAACCTAGTTCCTTAAATTAGCTTCTCAATTAGGGGGGGGGCGGGCCTTGTGAGAGAGAACGAATGAATGTTGTCATAGGGTTATACTATATCATGGGCCCAAGTTCGACTAATAGGCTAGGCTCCAACAATGTATATTATCTATATTTGGACAAAAGTTGTACATATTTAGACTATGTTTGTTTATGAGTTTATTTTTATTCTAAAATTTGTGTCTCTCGGTCTTATATATAGGTTGTATTTTAATGTTAAAAATAACAAGTCAAGTCGTATATGGACAAAAGTTGGATTGATTTGGATAATCGAATTTCAAATGAGTATATTTCTGGGGTTGACAACTTTCTCAATTTTGCATTCTCAAAAAAGTCTGTTGGTGTTAAAGAAATATATTGTCCTTGTAAAATATGCGCAAATCGTTACCAAAAAGATCGTGCAACCGTGAAATCACATTGTATTGAAGTGGGATTTCAAAAAGATTACAAGAATTGGATTAGGCACGGGGAAGAGTACATTTCGGCGCATAAGAATGATAATAATGATAGGACAACTGAAGATGGCATTGAAATTGAATTGGGCGTGCAAGATTGTATGAGGCGAATGGTACATGAAGGGATGGGTATGCCGGATAGTAACCAGCCAGGAATTGAAGAAATCGTACAATCAGATGCATCCACCGCAAAGTTTCTTAGACTTTTGAGAGATGCTGATCAAGCCTTGTGGGAAGGGTGTGATAAGTTTACAGTACTCTCATTTATTGTAGAACTTATGCACTGGAAGGCTAATTATCGAGTGGCCGATAAGGGATTTACTTCTTTATTAAAAAATTTCATTAGGGCATTGCCTCAGTCAGCGAAAGTGCCAAGTTCCTATCGTGAGGCGTACAAGATGACTGCGGATTTGGGTTTTAGTTATAAAACGTGGGACGCGTGCATTAATCATTGTATGTTGTTTCGAAATGAAACTGAAAAACTTACTAAATGTGAAATTTGTGGAGCCTCTGGATATAAGCAACAAGAAGAAGGGGGTAGCGGTGAAGGTGCGGAAACAAGTGGCAAGAATAAACTTTCCAAGCAGGTAGCGATGAAGAAAGTATGGTATTTTCCCTTAAAGCCAAGGTTGCAAAGGTTGTATTGGTCATCTAAGACCGCGACACTCATGAGATGGCATGCCGAGAAAAGAATAGACGATGGTGTGCTGAGGCATCCTGCAGACTCTCGTGCGTGGAAGGGATTCGATGAACATTATCCATTATTTTCAAGTAAAATTCGGAATGTTAGATTGGGATTAGCATCTTACGGATTTAATCCTTTCAGAACAATGACTATATCTCACAGTACTTGGCCGGTTGTGCTTATGCCATACAATCTTCCACCTTGGTTATGCATGAAACAGCCATATTTCTTCTTGTTGGTGCTTACTCAAGGCCCAAAAGGGCCGGGCAACAAGATAGATGTGTATCTCCAACCGTTAATTGATGAGTTGAAGGAATTGTGGGAAGATGGTATATCAACTTATGATGCATCAAGGAACGAGTTGTTTACTTTATGAGCTTCACTATTATGGACAATAAATGACTTTCCTGCATATGCAATGTTGTCTGGATGGAGCACTAAAGGTGAATATGCTTGCCCTTGTTGCAATGTGAGACCTCAAGCACGATGGTTGGATCATGGTGGCAAGTATTGTTATATTGGTCATCGACGCTTCTTGCCTAGGTGTCACGCTTTTCGTAAGGATAAAAGCTCTTTTGATGGTACTTATGAAGTGAGAGATAAGCCCAAGTTATTGTTTGGAACAAAATTGCTTAAACAAGTTGAAAATATGGAAACAGAGTATAAAATAGAAGATGTTATTAAAAAGAGGAAAAGAGAAGAGGGTGAGAAGCAACAAGCCAAGTTGGAGAAAAGAAAGGTTCCTAAGTTGTGTCACAATTGGAAAAAGAGGAGTATCTTCTTTGAGTTGCCATATTGGGCAAATAATCATGTTCGTCATAATCTTGATGTTATGCACATTGAAAAAAATGTGTGTGATAATGTGCTACATACTCTATTAGGTATTGCGGGGAAATCAAAAGATAATGATAAAGCAAGAAAAGACCTAAAAGAGAAGAACATTCGGAAACCATTGCATCTACAAAAGCTTCCATCTGGCAAAGAAATTATGCCTCCGGCTCAGTTCACAATGAGTAAGAAGCATAAAGACACATTCTTGAAAGTTCTAAAGGGAGTCAAAGTCCCTGATGGTTACTCGTCAAACATATCTCGTTGTGTACATCTAGAGGAAAGAGCTATTTGGGGTCTTAAGAGCCATGATAGTCATATTTTGCTCCAACAACTACTCCCTTTAGTTGTTCGAAAAGCGTTGCCTACTTCTGTTGTAAAAGCCATCATTGAGTTGGCAAATTTCTTTAGGCAATTATCCTCAAAGGTGAATACACTTGCTGATCTCAAAAAGATATAAGATCGAATGGCTGTCACACTATGCGCTCTCGAGAAAATATTTCCACCAGCTTTCTTTGATGTTATGGAGCACTTGCCGGTGCATTTAGCCGAGGAGGCCTTGCTAGCAGGCCCAATACAATTTCGTTGAATGTATCCGGTAGAGAGGTACATCCATATTAAATTTACTTTGAAAAAAGTTAAATTCCTTTTTACATCTGCTTTAGCATAAGTAAATATTTTTGTAGATTTCTACTTACATTAAAATTATATGTTCGAAATCGAGCCCATCCCGAGGCCTCCATAGCTAAGGCCATTGTGGCTGAAGAATGCATGACTTTTTGTACGCAATATTTGGATGACATTGAGACAAAGTCCAATCGTCCTAGAAGAAATGATGATGAAGGTGATGAGTTAGGCCGCTTTGTAGGAAAAGAAGAGGTAATTACCCTTGATTACATCACACGAGTACAAGCGCATAGATATGTGCTTTTCAATACTGAAGATGTTGAACAATACCTAGAGTAAGTGATTCCTTACATGAGGCTTACATTCCTTATTTCTTTTATATTTTAAATTAATACTTAATTCATATTTTCAATCTGCTCAGAATGCATCGTGCACATTTGAGGGAGACACTACCTCGTAATCAACGACATCTTATAGAGAAAGAACATAATGATAAGTTTGTTAGCTGGTTTAAGGATTATGTAAGTATGAAACCACCTTCATATAATAGTTTCAATTTATCGTTTTAAATATTTTCTTATTAAATTTTGTTTTTTATAAAAGGTATGCACGACGAAAGATGTAGTGCCCGAAAGAATTATGAGTCTTGCATTGGGTCCTCATATGGATACGAGGCGGTATAAGTCTTACATAATAAATGGTTTTCGATTTCGAGTGAAGGATGTCGATAGACGGAGGAAAACTCAAAATAGTGGAGTCATGCTGAATGCAAGTGTGACAAGTTTTGCAAGCCGAAAGGATAATAATCCCATTGTAGGGGATGTTAACTTCTACGGGGAGTTGATTGAGATCCTTGAAATTCGTTATAGCAACTCAATAAGATTTGTATTGTTTAAATGTGATTGGGTTGATAACCGGACAGGCAAGATGGAAGATAAGCAAAAATTTACTCTTGTAAACTTCAATCACAAGTTGTATAAGGATAATCGAGTTGGTGATGAACCATTCATATTAGCATCTCAAGCTGAGCAAGTTTGGTATGTTAAAGATCCTATAGAAAGTGATTGGAAAGTTGTGATGAGGATTACACCAAGAGATAGTTTTGACATATATTCAAATGATGATAAACAAGTTTCAGATTCGATTCCACAATTGGTACCATTTTGCTCACAAAATCTGGATGAAAATGTTGCTAACGAAGAAGCATCGTGGGTGCGAGAGGGAGTTGATGGGGTCGAGATTGAAACTACTAATATCAATGATGTTGATATGGCCGATAATGACGATGATTAGTTTGAGTAGTATTTGTTTAGATCTTATTTGCTTACTATTTACTAAGACAATGTTATTACTTAAGTTTCATGTTTCAATCAAACTTGTTATTTTTGTATGGTTTAATATTAATATTGTTACTTCTATATAATGTGTATTTGTTTATATCTTATTTTCTTACTATTTACTAAGACAATGTTATTACTAAAATTTGTCTCTCCGTCTTATATATAGGTGGGTTGTGCTGAAACTGTAGTGTGGTGGTTCGGTTGGGAATTGGAAGGAGAATTTGATTGTGGGGGTGTGTTTATTGTTGCACTTTCTTTGTGATTTGTGTGGAGGTTTTGTAGTTGGTTTTTGTGTTGAAAATATGCCTCCTAAGGAGAGAGACGTTAGAGGGGGTAGCAACAAGAGGGGTAGACAAAACCCGCCGCCCATAGTGCCAAATGATCCCACTTCCCCTAATGCATCATTGACGCAGATTATGGGATTGACCCAATTGACCTCCGCTCAAAAGAAAAAATGGCGGAATTTGGAGGGTAGGAAATTTCAAGTCACCACTTTCCTTCATTTGCCGGTGTTGAGGGATTTGGGTTTAGAGACGTTAGTAACAGAATTGATGACGCAAGCCGGGTTAGGTAATTTCCTGGGGAAGACTCCATCTACGTATTTGAGATATTCACTTGAGTTCCTTTCAACTTTGGAGGTAGGCAAGGGGTCACAAGAAAATTCTATTCGGTGTCATCTGGATGATGAAGCCTATCGAGTGACTTATGATGAGTTGAGGGAAATATTTGGGGTTGATCAGCCGAGAGGAAACTGGGTGGAGGCTGATGGGGGGACTTGTTTTTTCTTTTCGGAGCTCACAGGATTGCCCTGCAAAAAGAAATACCTTAGGGCTTCCTCTCTTTCTCACCCGGCTTGGAAATTATTTTACAGAGGTCTATCTATGTCTTGGTTGGTAAACGGAGAGCCCGCTCAATTGAATGTGGCTATGGTAAACCTTTTGCGAACAGGGTTGAGGAGTTTTCAGGTGATTCCTGATTGGGTTGATATTTTTGTTCGGAGATGTGAGGCATTTGCCCTTACCAAAAAGGGAAACATATCAATAGGGGGGATGATCACATTGATTGCTCAAGCTTGTGTGGGTGAACCAAAACTCGAGGCGATGAGATTGATGGGGGGCACGAGTTTTTATTCTGGAGACTGGCTAGTGCAGTATGACAAGTTTGTGAGGGACCGAAGGGCAACAGACAACAGGTCTTTATTGTTTGAATATGGTACTCCCAGGAGGACGGTCCGTTGCAGGGTAGGGGCCACATTTTCGAGTGGTGAACAGGCCAGTCATTGTCGTATGCCCGGTGTCGATGATAAAATGGATCCCGTTGATGAGGAGGATGATGAGGAGCAGGAAGAGGAGGATCAGGAGAGACAGGGTGGTCAGGGAGGAGAGAGCGGGAGCAGGCCGGCGGGGTTCTTTTGATCAATGGGATACCATGAGGGCATTTCTGGAGGAACCGGAGCGATCAAGGATCGCTCGGGAGCAGAGCCGACATGCTTTGGAGGATGCTAGATGGGGGGAGGTTATCGCTCGGGAACAGAGTCGACAGGCTTTAGAGGATGCTAGATGGGGGGAGGTGCAGGATCGTTTTGAGGGGTTGGAAGATGAAACTGCCATTTTGGGAGCCCGGTATACGCAGCTGGAGGCTTGGGCGATGCAGACAGAGCCCCGAAATTACGAGCCAGTTTCAGAGGCTTATTTGACTATGATGCATTCGAGAGCCACTGCTCGTGCACAAAGGCATTCTTCCCGTCAGACCTACTATCAGGGACAAACCTCCGGCTCTCATCAGTGATGTTATTATTTATGTTTCATGTTTCAATCAAACTTGTTATTTTGTATGGTTGAATATTAATATTGTTAATTGTAATATGTATTTGTTTAGATTTTATTTGCTTACTATTAGTAAGACAATGTTATTACTTATGTTTCATATTTCAATCAAACTTGTTATTTTGTATGGTTGAATTGAATATTAATATTGTTAATTGTAATATGTATTTGTTCTGCTTTTTTTTATCAAACTCTTATTTTCTACAGGATCTTGTTGCAGCAGCTCTCTTAAGGTACTTTCCACCTCTGTCATCTGCTTCTCTAGGTACTCCTTTGATGCCTGTAGAAATTTGAATATATTAAATGAATATCCAATTTTTACTTTGGGATGTCCCCTCCCCGCTTCCCCACCGATTTGGTACCCGCGGGAGCCCCAGCCCCCCCCCCCCCCGTACTATTTTATACTTTTTCTGTATCACGCAAGGCTTGGCCTATAGTGTTGTTGTTGTTGTTGTTGTTGTTCCTTGTTATTGTTGTTATTGTTGTTGTTCCCCCTTGACTTCCCCATCGATTTGGTACCCACGAATAATGTTCCTTCTTGTTGTTGTTGTATTTGTGATTTTTCAAAACCTTCCCCCCCTCTCTCCTCCCCCTAGAGAAGCACTCTCAATCAACAAAATGTAGATCCTTATGTGATTTGGAAAGGGGTCTAGCCACTTGTTAGGCTAGACCCCCATTTGATGTCCAAACAATGTAATGTTGATATTCTTGTTGTCCAAACATCATCTAGCCACTTGTTAGCCATTTAATTGTCCCATCTTTTTTGGCGACTCAGGATCTCAATGCAACTTAATGACCTATTTTTCAGTTATATCCCTACGTAAATTTATGGGAAAAAGTTTTGACTTCTGGTATTATTATTATTAGTATTATTATTTTTTTTTTCATCACCAAATATGATTTTCATGATTTTCGTCTGTGGCTAAGGCTAAACTGAGCTATTGTTCATATGGCTTTTCTCTTTGTAGTGAAAGAATTATTTTATACATTCAGTAATATCCCCTCTAATTTGTATCCCATTTTAGGAAAGCATATTATACTCTGTATATCTTATTCAAGGATAGGATCACTTGTTCCACAAATTCTGGAAGAGTGTGAGAGTCATGTTCTGTCACAACAGAAGCCCCTGTATGGTATTGCTTATGTTTCTGCGGGAAAAAAAACATTTTTCTGTTTTGGCACAAAGAGAAAGTCTTTAAAAGTAAAAGTGTGGCTCACTTTTGTGTTTTGTGATTTTGATGCAACATTTGCCATTGTTATAACTGTTCAATGACATGATGTGTTGTTATTATTGTATTATCTCTATCTCGAAAGAGCTCGCTTGCTGAAATTTATGCAGTAAATCCCATGCTGTAGGGGGAGGGGTTAAGCAGCAAAGAAAGCTGTTTTACTGCGTGTGATGAATGGATTATAAGGGTAGGGTTGAAGTTTGAATTGTGCAATTTTTCTGTTGGCAATCATCAAGAGTCTAATGTTGCTGACTTGGTGAAGCAAATAGATGGGAACATTAGTTTGGTTATCAAAATTAGAGAAAACGTGATTAATATTTGTGAATGGTAAACTGTCAATTACTATTGGAACTGTATAGAGGCCTGAAGATAGTTAAGTTCAGAATATGATAGACTTGTTTGGTGCCTTGAATTGCATACAAGGATAGGATCACTTGTTCCACAAATTATGGAAGTATTTATTTGCTAGTTATGAACGTAATTGTCTGGATACATGGTTCTTTATGGCAGGAAATATATCTAGTCCAGCAAAAGTGGATTTTGTTACCTTAAGTTTCAGCCTTCCTTATTCCTACCCCTGTAATTATGGTTGATTCATCATATTGTAACGTGGAGTGTGACTAAGATATCCACAGATTTTGTTTGCCAATGAGCTCTTTATTGCCCTTAACTTAGAGTTATGAGACTAATTCTAAACCATTTTTGCCTGTTGCTGTTGTTGTTTCTGTTGTTGTTTCTGTTTAAGCATAGCAAACTTGGATAGCAAACTTGGGATTTGGTTGTTATTGTTGCTGCTGTTGTTATAATTGTTGTTGCTGCTATTTTTTTCCTGTTGCTGTTGTTGTTTCTGTTGTTGTTTCTGTTTAAGCATAGCTCATATGTGTGGCTATATTGAGTATTGTACATTATAAATACAGAATGCAAATAAATGAATAGCTCATATGTGTGGCTATATTGATAAATGTGTGCTGTTGTTGTTGTTTTTTCCCAGACCATTGTAGCAAAGCCAATAGAAACCTAGGTTGTTATTGTTGTTTCTTTGTTCTTTCATTGTTTTTGGGTCCTTTATATGGTCTTATATAAGATACATAAGACCTATAATAAATTTATAGGTCTTATACATATATTATAAGACTATTTTTTGGGTCCTTTACTTGGTTTATCCAATTTTTGTGCTATAATTGAATTGTCATATGACAGATATGCCGCCAAGGAAAAATTTAATAACAGGTCAGGGCTCGAACCATAAAGGAAGAGGGCTGGCAAAACCAACCAGCAAATGGGGTAAAGAGAGATTGAATATAATATGGAATCAATATGGTCAACCAGTTGGTGGGGAAATGGCAAAACTAGCTACTCAGCTAGGACATTTTGCTAGAAATGGGGAACATTTCCCATTAACTAAAGAGTGGCCTCAGATGGACCATGAGTGCATAGATGCCGTATGGAATGACGTTCTGGTAAGTTGTAATCCATATTTCTTACATAAATCTCTAGTACGTAGTCAAAAGTCTTATGATTCTCTAACAATTGTTTTTTTTCTTTGTTGAATTGTGTATATAGGATAATACAAATGGGCCTCCGGAGTATTACCTAGTTATGAATATTTCTCTCAATAAAGCGTGGCGTGACTGAAAATACCAGGTGAGACAAGCGTATAATAAGTATTACTCAGTTATGAATATTACTCAGTTATGACTTTGTTATGAATATTACTCAGTTATCATTTTGTAATATGGAAATGTTAGTTGAAAGCGTTTTATAAGATGTATGAATCCGACCGGGACGCATTGGCTCACCCACCCCGTGGGTGCGTTCCGGATCAATGGGCTGAACTTGTTGCGATGTGGGGTACGGACAAGGCTCGGGTATATTTCAAATTAATCTCAATCTATTATCGTGAATGTCTTATATAAGTAGTCAAATTAATACTAATATTATCTTTTTTTTTCCAGGAAATATCAGAAACAAATAAAGCGAATCGAGAAAAGCAAGTGTGCCTGAACCGGACCGGAAAAAAGTCCCATTCCAAAGTCATAAAAGAGGTTTGTCATCGTTCAATTTAGTTCTCAGTTGTCAATTAATGTTTCTTTTTGTATCGTATATAAATATATTTTTTTTGGTCAAATGATTCTATTATAAATTGTAGAGAGACGACGAGGGTTTACCAACTGATCGCGTAAGCTTGTTCATAGCTACGCGCACGGGCAAAACACCTGCAGATCAAGAAACCTCTCAAATGATTGTAAGTTAAAGTTTCAACCTTTTCTGTTTCAGTTTTGTTATTCTATAGAATACTTTTTTCATTTCTAACTTCATTTTCATAATATTAATTAAAGTTAAAACATTTATATTGAACATTTTGTTTTTGTTACAGCAAACGCTTAATGATGCAATTGATGAGCTGCCAGAGGAGCAACAAAACTCTCCCAGGGCGCGCGAAAAGATTTTTACAGGTATGATGGGCACTGATGACCACGAGAGAGTGCGATGTATGGGAGGCGGTGTTAACAAAACTAAGGTGTTTGGTAAATCCCCAACTTCTCAGACAGCTGTATTGGAGGCGGTGGCATTATTCAGAGCAGATTTTGAAAGGCAACTTCAGGAGGAACGCCGACAAAATGAGGAGCAACACCAACAGTTACAACAACAAATTGATGATTTGAAATGTTTATTTATGGAACAACGTGGAAAAGACGGTAATGAATAGGTGGTGATATGTTTCTCAAACTTGTGGATTTTAGACATTGATTGAATTTTGAATACATTCAACAACTAACTTTTTTGTATAATGGTTATTATGTTTGGATACATTCAACATTAATTGTGTTAATGGTTATTATGTAGATTGTAAACATTGATTGCATTTGTGTATATTTGGTTTTATACAGGTTGCATTTGTGTGTGTACAAGTTGAATTTGGTTTTTGCGAATGTATTTTTGGGGAAAGTGAATTATACAGGGCTGGAGGGAAAAAAATAGGCTTATTTACGGCGGAACCCTTAATCCGCCGTAAATAAAGGCCTAGACGACTCGTGCCCAAAGGGGGGACGAGGGAACCAGGAGGGGGTGCAAATGGGACGACTCGTGCTCTGGTGGACGAGTCGTCTCTAACAAGTCATTTACGGCGGTGACCACATCCGCCGTAAAAAATGGGCATGGACGACTCGTCCACTAAGGGGGGACGAAGGAACCTGGTGGGGGTGCTATTGGGACGACTCGTGACACAGCGGACGACTCGTCTCTTATTTACGGCGGTTACACCGACCGCCGTATAAAGATTACTCAAATACGCCATCAATATACGTATGTATTTCATTTATATACGGCGGTGGTAAATCCGCCGTATATAGTATTTACGGCGGGATATTCGCCGTATATAGTATTTACGGCGATGTTTTATACGATTGACTATTTACGGCGTCAAGTCCGCCGTAAATAGTATATACGGCGGGGCGCGTTTTATATACGGCGGATTTTTACCGCCGTATATAAGCCTATTTCTTATAGTGGGGAAAGGGTCTCATTAAGTTGCCTAAAATAGGATCTAGTACCGTCCCTGTTTGAATTTGGACAAAACAGGGACAAATAGGGGTCTCAATAAATGGGTGTCACAAATGTTTTAGAAACGGCAATTACCGTCTCTGACATAAATATTACATGTTAAAACAGGGACCATTAGAAAATGCTGTTCCAAATTAGGGACTATTAGAGAATTGCTGTCTCAAAAGAGAGTGCATTATAGTATTGTTGTCTCAAATTTGTATAAACGAGGACTATTATTAATTTCTGTCCCAAAGTAAGTGTCTCTGAAAGCCATATTTTTTGTAGTGGATCATTAGGGGTTTTTATGTACTTATACTACTGAAAGTATTTCAACTTTCTTAAATTTCCCTCAAACTTACACCTGGACATTCATTTTGGGACGGAGGGAGTAATATTTAATAATCCCACGAGAAACTGCATAATAAAGAATAACTGATATCATTGAATACAAATCCTTACCCAATGATCCTTGGCGCACAACCCTTGGGAGGACACAATCAGTGTTAGAAGCTCTCTGCACTTCAAAAGTACAGAGAGCTATAATATGGGTTCCATAAGCTACCTCATTACAGCAAACACTGAAAAAACAAATAATTTGTAGCAAAAGGCATTAACACAAAGGTTTATTTACCTCAGTAATATAAGTACCACGGCGGCTAATTATATTGAAAAGAAAAAGACGCAGAGAAAAACCTTAGCCATTGTATTACACATCCAAATGAACCGAAGTCCTAATCTAACAATATCGGCATATCGCTACTCAGTCCATCCAGCAACACATACTCCATACTTATCTTCCTAAAATGAAAACCGAAAACTTCATATAGGTTGCAACTTGAAACCATGTTTAGTCTCGAGGGAGTGGTTTTCGAATGTATATTGCATACCAGAGACTAATGTGAATCATACAAGGTAAAACTATGTTAGCCAGCATATACTCCCTCCGTCCCAACAATTGCTTCCCATTTTTTGCCAAGCACGCAAATTAAGAAAATGGGGGGAAGAAAAAATGTTGTGAGTGTAATTTGAAAATAGGAGAGAGAATGAGTGGAGAGAATAGTAAATTATAATGGTGTTGTGAGTATTAAAATAATGTAGGAGAGATAATGAGTGGAGTGAATAGTAAAGATTCCTTTGCCAAAAAGGAAAGTGGAAGCTATTAACGGGACACCCAAAATGGCAAAATGGGAAGCTACTATTGGGACGGAGGGAGTATTATTTAATGTGAACATATAATAGTCGACGATTACTTGAATTGAATGTCAAAATATGCAGATCAAAAATTCATTTTCCTTATAAGAAAAGTAACAGAAAGAGACAATATACATATCGGGTATATCTTTCTTTTATCTTCTTAAATTTAATAAGGGATGGACCTTCATAAGAAATCTGTACACTATATTGGTAAGAAATCTTCTTTTTCTAAAAGAATTTTAAATTATTCATAGATATCATTACTGAAGTCAAAGATAAAGCTATTATCTCGGCTACTAAATGAAGATCAATGTAGAAAATTATAAATTACATAAACGTTCCATCAGTGCAACTAAACAAAACAGTTTTTTGCAACCTCAGTACATTGTATAAGTTTCATGACGGATAAACATTAAATTTGAACAAAAGAAGGTAATAGGACACTTCCATTCCACACCACTCCCTAGCTTCCGAGATCAAATTTCCCTCAAACTAGAAAATAAACTTCACCTCAAACACGTTGAAGATAGCTACAATAACAAACTTACCTAACGACAGACAATGTAAAAATTCGTTAAGCAACCTTCAGGAATCTGATCCCCATCATTAAACAACAATAGCTCAGTAGATGACCACCTTCCTTAGGCTAACTAAACAATAAAATTTCCATCATTATAAGTCTCAACAATCAATCCTATACATATTAATATTCACATTTATATAACAATATTACTTACCTAACCCAATCATAGTACTTGGCATTCACAACTGCCCTCCCATGGCGGAACACAGCCAAATGTTCAATTTTCGCAACTCCAAACTCAAGAGGCACGCACATACCTACATGTATATAAACACTGAAACACTTCAAAATCATTTATTGATTAACGCCCTCAAGTTCAATCACAAAAGCTTTAATTGCTAGTCCCCCCCCCCCCCAATCCCCATCCTTTCTTTCAAACAAACAGGTAATGCCTTTCTCATTCAATCATTTACTAATTAATGCCCAATCACTGAATCATCGACTACAAAAATCAACTGCAGCTCATCGAAAAAGGTACCGGGGTTTTCATGGGCTTAACCAAAAGTCTAGGGATTGAATTAACAAGAATTCTAGCGGAATAAGCAAACTTCCTTAAATGTCTTTTTCAGAACAAGAGGACTGATCCATGAATTGTTGTGGGTTCGGGTTTTTGTACAAGAATCTGAAACTTTTTGATATTTTTTGATTGGATCCTGAGAGATTAAATTTATGGGTTATTATTGAATCATAAAATTGTTGAAGAAATCTTGAAAAGAATGATCTTTAGAAAAAAAAAAATGGGACATTTTTGGAAGAATTTTAATTTGGGATTCCTGTATTACCTGTGTGGGATGATAAGGTTGCTACTGAAGGAGTGTCCGCCGGCGGCGATAGGATGCCGACGGTGAACAGAAACCGGAGCGGAATTGCCATTCTGATGCCGGAAACTGAAGTGAGGAAAGTGAGAGTTGTCAGTGGGCTTGTACTCAGTTTGGGCCAAAATGCAAATGTTAGATCAAGAATCTTTGTTCAGTTAAATCTTAAAATAGATATGGGCTTTATGTGGAACTTTTTAGTTTCTTAACTAGCACAAAGTAAAATTTGTCCTTCATTTAGAAAAAATAGATTTTGCAACTACAATCTTGACGTGTACGTTTCAAGGAAATTCTCCGACAACCGACCCGTACGTGAAACCACTGCAACAAAAATGCTTTTTCACAACGTTTATTTTACAACGTTTTTCAGGAAATGTTGTTGTTTCTATACTTAACACAACGTTTTAACTGAAAACGTTGTCTTTAAAGCCATATAACAACGTTTTCTTATAAAATGTTGTGGTAACAAAGTAAATACAACGTTTTTATGTTAAACGTTGTGGTTAAGTACAACGTTTTTTCCGAAAACGTTGTGGTTAAGTACAACGTTTTTTTTTTTGGAAACGTTGTAACAAAAAGAGATTAACAACGTTTTTTTTTTTTTTTACGTTGTAATACAGTGAAATTAAAAAAAACTAAAAACAAAATTAAAAATATATATCCCATTCCACGCTCCCCCTCCCCTCCCCCTCACAAAATCCCCTTTCTCCCAAAACCAAAAAACGATCTTCTCTCAAGGTCGTCAGAGCTTAGTCGAAGTCAATCAAAGTTGCCCTCATCACTCTCCACAACAGTTACATGGTATCATATCTCTCTCCCCTTCCCCAAAATCCTAGATTATCTCACAATCTTACAATTGCTCTATGCCCAGTCGGAGCTAGATCCCAGGTCGAAGCTAGTGCCCAGGTCGGAGTTTTCCAGGGACAAAATGGAGTTAGGACCACTAGTACAGATTGGTTCTTAGGAAACGCACCTTAGATAGCGCTTTTAAAAAGCGCTATCTAAGATGTAAACTTACATAGCGCATCCTCAACTTCAAATTTAATAATCTAGGAAAAATAATAATAATAATAAAAAAAATTAACTAACATAGCGCTTATTAGAAAAACGCTATCTTAGTAAAAGCTTACACAGCGTTTATTAGAAGCGCTATGTTTGTAAACGTTTCGTAAGAATTTTTATTTATTTATTTATTTATTTATTTATTTTTTATTATTATTATTTTTTTAAGGCATACGCGTATCTCTCTTTCTCTCTCTTCTTCAGATTGGCCGCTGTTCTCCCTTCTCTCCCTCATCCCTACACACTCTCTCCCTTTCTATCGATTCCCTAAACCACGCAACTTACCCGGCCCTCTTCCTCCTCCGTGCGATTGCCGGCGAATCCTTCTCTCTCTCTCTCTTCGGAGGACTCTTCACCGGTTTGTTTTCTTCCGCCGGCGAGGTTCTCCCCTTCTCCCCGCCGGCCAATCTCTTTGTTACAACAACCCTTTTTGATCTCTCCACTCCCTCTCGCTTCATTTACCCCAAACAACCCCGCCCTCAATTTATTAATACCCACTTTCAAAACCGTATATTCCCCAAATTCCATTTACACACACTAACTCACACATAGTTTTGGTAAGTGCGAGTTCAGTTTCTTGGATTGTATAGAGTTGAAGATGGATTCGGATGAAGGAAAGCTTCGTTGGAGGGATTGCTTGGGACACGACATTGATGACCGAACGGTTAGAACCCTAGAAATCTATGCCTTTAATTCTATGATATTCGTTTGATTGAAAAGTTGGTAATTGCCGTTAATTATTTATTTGGATTTCTGGGTTTTGTTTCTGATGCTAAATTTGTAATGGGTTTCGCCCCTATTACTTCTCAATCTTCTTTGTTGAGTTCTTTTTTACAATAACCCCAATCTCTGTTACCACAAATCCCTTCTTCCCAAATTCTTTTTCTTTTTCTTTTTCTTTTTCGATTTAGTCGAACAAATCTCTGTTCACAAGCCCTGGGCCATTCTTGTTTTTTTTTGGATACCGTAAGTTCTTTGTGAGTGCTGCTATCTTGCTATTGACTTACTATTATGGGGATCCATTTGACGGCGTCAAAGGTGAATCCCTGTTTGTCATATCTTGGTTATTGCGTACGTCCTTGCGATATTAATGTAAATATGTTTAAGTTTGCCGCTCTATGTGTTCTCCTTTGATCGGTTGCTCAAGAATATAATCGTAGTTTGTTTGGTACTTCTAAGTGTCTCACAATGTACTTGAAGGCGTAGTGTATGCTATATAGGCTCCTATATGCTATGTGCGAGATGAGGCTCCTATAGGATGTTTGGTTCGTCCTCCAATACCATGTAGTTGTGGTGCATGATTTTAGAACTTCTTGGTACAAAATTTATAATGCAAAATGTGGGGCTCATTGGCTTCTATTATCTTGATGTGGCTGGTTATCGGGTTCAAGTAGGAGGGTCGCCACAGTATAAGGTTGAGAGAAAGTTGGGCAAAGGTGGGTTTGGTCAGGTATTTGTTGGTCGACGAGTTACTGGTGGAAATGAACTGGCAATCGGTTCTGCAGCCCTGGAGGTGAGGGCCTTTTAAGAGGATTTTACAATTTTTATGCCACTTTTTTTTTCGACTAAATATTTTACAAGGTTTCTCTGGTTTGTCTTTTATATTACGAGGTTGCTTTAAAATTTGAGCACGAAAACTTGATAAAGAAGCTGCAACTATGGTCCTCCATATGAGTGGCATGTTTACAAGTATGTGTGCTAGTTATTCTGGGAAATATCGAGATGACCCCCATGACAAGAACAAAATTCTGTAGTTGGTTACTGCGCATGTTCTATTGAGTAATGAACTTAAAGGGTAAATAAATTATAAATTACCAGTGTTATCAACGACTCAGTCATTGCGATTAAATGAACATTCATCTATAAAGGAGTGATTAGAAGTAATCTTGTATATGTGAGAAATCAACCAATAGTGTGATCACTGTCTTTCTTTTATTCTTATCTTTACTCTATTATTTTCCCCAGATATTTCTGGTGATAATTGCCAGGTTTCTAACTTGTGATGCGAAAGGGTAAAATCTTTAGTAATTTTTTCATGGGTGCTGTAATTTTCTTTGTTATCAGATTACCAGGATCCAGCTTTGAAAGGTCCTGTTTGCTTAGATCAAATTAAAGGTTAGGCAGTTAAGGTTTGACAGCTGAGGTGAAATCTTAGCTGTCAGAGGTTAACTGGTTTTAAAGATTGGAGTTAAATGTGCAGCGGAATAAAAGTGTTTGAAATAATGTAAAGACAAGTGAATAGTGTAGGTGTGTGTATATGTGTGTGTGTGTTGTGTGATAATACCAATTGAACACAAGGAATTTTAAGGTGGTTCAGAGTTCACTCCTCCTACGTCCACCCTCACTGTCAACCTTGACAAGTGAGATCAATCCACTTAAATCTAGTTCCCGTTAAGATTTACAAAGGATTGGATAGGCAAGTTCCTTGAACTTCCTCTTCCTAATAAGTACGATCTATTAGGGATCAAGCTCTACACCGAGCTATTCACACTACCCACTTAAAGTCGGTCTTAAGGGGTTCTTACAAATCGGTTTATACACCCGAGATCGTTACAAGTGTCTTAATATTGTTTTGATTATTGGTTGCGGAGTTGAGAAGGTTTGGATGCAAGGTTTGTAGAAGTTGTGTGTAAAAGGGGTGGTGTCTTCAGTCTTGGAGAGTTCCTTTTATAGGCTTGGAAATAGCCGTTGGAGGAGACAAGGAGACAAGGGAGTAAATGCATGTTGGAGTTGCATTTAGAGCCTTTGTTGACTGGAGAATAAATTAGCTGGAATCTGCAACCAGGCATGTGATCTTCATGGAGATGAGCTGGCAACATCTGTATGGAGAGATTTGGACAAGGCACATCTGTGTCATCACAGGATTTTTTCATAGCTGTTGATGTTGAAGATCATAGTGTTGAGGGGTGAAACCTTTCTTTGTGAGAGAACCTTAGCTGTCAGAGCTAAGTTCTGATCTAGAAGGTTTAGGCATTATGTAATACATCATACTACACATGTAATTTAGATACATTAATGTATATGAGAGGATTTGAGTGATATCTTTGAGGGATGTTTGAATCATAGTTTGTCAGTTGATATATATATAGAAGTGCAGATTGAAGTTGATGGCTTAGGCTGTCGAGGTCATATGTTATCTTGGCCGTCGAGATAACATATGATATATTTCTTTGTCAAAACCTATTATAACTATGTGGCTTACATAGTTAGGTCCTAACAATTTCCCCCTTTTTGGCAAAGTGATATATCTAATAAAGATATAACCTGCAAGATACTCAAGAATGAATATACCAATGAAGATGAGAACAATCTTCTTGATTCAATCAACTGAGTCTTAAAACAAAACATATTATCCAAAATAAACAATGTTTTAAAAGCGGGAATTAAAGGTAGGGATTAAAAGGACTTATCCAAAAGACATAAAATTTTCTTAAGAAAATTCATCTCTTTCTCTTCTTCTTTGCAAGGATCTCCTCTCTTTACGCAAGTAGCACTCTCTTCATCTTGTCCTCAACACCTCGTAGTACATCTCATTGTTCCATTCCCAGCTCATCTCATCATCATAGGTGAAGGTTTGGTTTTGCCTTTCCTTGAGAACGACTTTGGACGGAGGCTCTTCATCATTTCTCAATCTCAAAGTACCCCATAAGGGAGCCTTCTTTGGTTTTGAGCTCGACCCCTTGTTCCTGCAAATAGGTTAGAAAAGAAGGGGTTTGATTGAAGAGAGATGGGTTGTTGAGTTTGATGTAGAGGTGGATCGGTTGAGACAGTGAGAACAGTAGAGGTTGAGAGTTGATGCTTTGTTTTATCACGGGAGCACTATCTTCATCATCACTTGACACAATCACATTTGGAGCGGCACAGAGGCTCTTTTTCCCGGAGTTCACGGCTTCTTCATCAGATTCAATGGCCTTTCCTTTGGAGGCCTTCCTCTCGAATTTTGACACGGTTGAGACTTCCAAAATGTGTCTCATCTTGGTTATCATTGACCTTGTAAATCTTTGCATGTACGTAATGGTCACATGATATGGGGAGTACAAAGTTGAAGGATTGAAGTTTGGAGGAAGGTTGGATTGGAGAGATCTTGTGTTTAGGGGGATGAATGAAGAGGGTGCGAAGATGAAGGGGAAACATAGGCTACATCGGGCTTGGTCTTGCAATGGCGACCATGATAATGGATTTATTGAGGCAAATCCTCCAATACATTTCTTTGGCAAGCTCAATGCATAGGGCATACACCGAGGATGAAGGCATATAAATGCATTCATTGATAATTGAAGAGAGAAGTTGGGAGAACGAAATTTCCCAATCTATTATGGTAGAGATATCCATGAAGTTTGGTAGCAAGTGGGCTTTGTGAAAGAAGGAGTTGGGGAGAGCTATTACGTACTTTTCCATTCCTCATGGGCAAACACTATGAGGCCACATCTATTCCTTGCATGAATCATAATGGAATTTTTGCTTAACAGCCAAGGATTGGAGACTAGGTGAGGATTGGCAATTTCAGGGAAATGGGAAATATCCTTCAATCTTTGGTGGGTAGCCATGATAGAGGGGAAGGAAAATTCAATTTCACAATCCAAAATCCAAGGTTCACAAGTAGGAAGGATTTCAGATTCAAGGGAGGGATCAACAGTTTCTTGGTTTTGATCAGGCTCACTCGGTTTAAATTGAGATTCTTGATCAGGTTGAGGTTCTGGTTCAAGATCAGGTTGAGGCTCAGTATCTTGGGTAACAACATGAGGTTCTTGAATTTGAATAGATTCAACAAACTTGGATTGAGGTTCGGAGTTCGGGAATGGGTTGGTGCGGGAATGCTAGCTTTCTTGGACAAATCTCTGTTTTTGATAAGTTTCAAGGCTTTTGAGTTTCTTCCTCTGTTAGCACTTGTCTTAAGTAATAGGTAACGACGAGGGACATGCTTGGAATCTTCTAAGGAAAGTCCTTGAGATGCTTTGAAAATGTTTTCGGGGATGGGGAAGGATCGAGGACTATCGGAGGGTGATTCTTGGGGGAGAGAGGGATAGGCTGTCGAATGGGAGACATAGGACTTTTATTCCCCCTTAACATAGGCTCATCCTTTTCGAGCTAGAGCTATTCCCCTATCTTTTTCAACACTTGGCTCATTTGGACTAATGTTAGAGGGATTAAGATTTAGGATGCCTTGAGCCACAGAGTCATGAGGTGAACTAGATTGGTCTTTGGATGAGGAGGGTTGAGGAGTGGTTTGTTTCAACTTTTTGGATGGGGGAGCATCTTTATCTGTTTTCTCTTCCTAGAGAAAGTGCGAGAGTAAGAGAAGGCTTAGAGGTTACCTTGGATGGGGTTTCGGCACTTGAGACAACCTTAGGCATCGAGAGATGAAGCTTCCATGGGCATCCCAGATATTTGTCCAACCTTAGTTGTCCTTACTTCCATTAGTGACTCGGCAACGGCTCTTCTCATATCTTCATCAAACTCATCACCTTGAGCTTCACCGGCATACACAACATCGGGAATTTCTTCCTCTTCACCATCATATTCATCAATGTCCTTGAAAATAGGATCGGCGAGTATCTTCACTTTGTCGGCTTGCTCTTCGACTACCATCTTCCCTTTGTCGGTTCCTTGAGCACTTTCTTGCTCAACGACTTCCTCTTCTTGGATTTGCTTTCCTTTACTAAACTTCTTTCCCTTTCCAGTTCTCTTCATCTTGGCTAGGCTTTTTCTTCTTTTGATTTTGGAAGGAGAAGTCTCTTGAGCTCTTTCTTTTATGACAACACCTTTGTCATGCTTTCTCTTGGATCTTTTGTCATTCACCATGTTTACCAATCCACCTTTGCCATATCTTCATATCCTTCTCGGTTTTCTTTTTCAATCTTTGAGAGGCTTCATCAAAATTCTGGAAGTTGTCCCCAAGCTCTAATTTCTTCTTACCCTTCGGTTTGAAGGTGCTCAAGTTGAAGCTTTTGGTTGATACTAGAGATGCGAGACTCAAGCCACTCATCCTTTAGGGAGGATTCAACCTTGGAATAAGGTGATGGAGAATTCCACTCATGAATGCGAAATTGTTCATCCTTGGATTTTGTTTCTTGTATTCCAAGGAGAGGGAGATATGGCTAATTGAAAGTTGTGAAGTAAAGCAACACTCCAGTTCACTTCTTTGGTTATCAAACTTAGGGCTTGCTTCCATTCATTAGGACTTATTTGATCAAATGATGACTGCTTTCCATCAAACCCTTTGATTACAACATCCATTAGGGTTGATTTGAACAAATCAAGGTCCTTCTTTTTGATTGGTTTGTCTGAACCAATAGATAATTGCGGCTTGGTTTGTCAAAGAACCTTTTTGTAGAATGGTTCCGAGGTTGTTGTCTTTCCTATTCCAGAGATTTGAAACACCATTGCTTTTGATAGGGATGTTGTAAACCTTGGACACAATCTTGGGGGTCACATTGATTTCGGTACCTTCAATGGTGGTTTTGATTTCCCCGAGTTGATTGTCTTTCTCCTTTCATAAAAATCTCTCTGCATAGCTTCTCATAAATAGGAGGTTGAGCTTCCATCATATTGCGAGATGATTGGATTCCAAGAGTTCTTTGATGAGAGCTCCAACATTGTGCTCATAGAACTCGGGTTTGATGAAGTATCCATGGGCTTACGGGTAAGACATGTTTGAACTTAGAACAAGAAAGTTTTTAGGGTTTATGAGACAAAAACAGAGGGAATCAAAGAATGAATTTGGAAGAGAGAATGGTGATTGTTAAGCGGGGATTAGTTCGCAAGGTTAAATGATAGTTAAAGGAGGGAATTTGAGTTTGTTTGAACGGCTAATACGTGGGTTAGTGTAACGGTTAAAAGATAGCATTTAAGATAGTATTTGTTCATGAATAGTGTTTTTGTCCCACTACTCATTACATGTACAATAACTCCCCACAAAACAAGGGAGTTATTTCCGTACACAAAGACGAAATTTAGAGGGAATAAACAGAGAAATTAATGAATATTTGTTAGTGGCAAGTTCCAAACACTTCCTCGATTTGGCAAGAGCTAAATTCATAGCTGTCAGACTTAATTACCAGCCAAGTCTATTTTGAATGATCATTGCCACTAATTTGATTGAAACTGAATTTGCCTATAAAAGACAATGGTTCAGATGAAGAAATTTACCAAATCCATTTTATTCATAGCAAATGGGAAGACTTGTTTCAAGGTTCAGTCCTAGCAAAATGGCTAAGACTGTAAAGAGACTTGTTTTTATGGTGTTTGAATTTCTGTAAGGTAGAAATGAGGTTTGGTTTTGATGTGTAAGAAGCTTTTGAATTGAGAAAAAGGTTAGGCTGTCGCCAATGTTGTTGACGACTGCCAGCCATAGGAAATAGTTTATTCTAATGAATAAGAGTTTTTATTTTGTTAGATTAATCATGCCTAGCATTGATCTTAACATCTCAAATCTTTTCTCATCCATAGCC
The DNA here is from genome assembly GCA_022495995.1 of Adenophora triphylla var. japonica. NCBI lineage: Eukaryota > Viridiplantae > Streptophyta > Magnoliopsida > Asterales > Campanulaceae > Adenophora > Adenophora triphylla. The sequence continues at coordinate 92,309 of JAFEMH010003569.1, forward strand.
TTTGTTAGGATGTCAGAGACATTATTCTCAGTACACACTTTTGCAAGACTAATGTTTCCTTTTTCAACATGGTCTCACGATGAAGTGATGTCGACCTCAATATGCTTTGTCTTTGAGTGTTGGACGGAGTTTTTGTCATGGCAATGGTACTTGAGTTGTCACAAAAGATTGGAATGTTGGACGGTTCAATTCCAAAGTCTTGTAATTGACTTTTGAGGTAAAGTATTTGTGAACAACCTGAAGCCCGAGCGGCAATATATTGACCTCATTTGTTGAGGTTGCTGCGAGGTTTGCTTTTTACTTGACCATGAAATGATTCTAGATCCAATAAATTGGCATCCACCACTTGTGGACTTTCTATCTAGGTTACACCCGGCATAGTCGAATCGTGTGAATCCAATTAAAGAAAATGGGGATTCGTGGGATACCATAATCCATAATCGAGGGAGTTCCTTTGAGATATCTCAAAATTCTCTTGACGAAGAGATGAGACTCCTTGGGATTTGCACGAAATCTAGCACAAAGGCAGACACTAAACATAATGTCGAGTCTTGAAGGCATTACGTAGAGAAGGGATCCAATGTAACTTCTGTAAAGTGTTGGATTTACACTTTGGCCATCGGGATCGGCATGAAGTTTGGTTGTTGTTGACAAGGGAGTTTTTGGCGAGGTGAAGCGAGATAGCATATCAAACTTTTTGATCATATCCCTTTGTGTATTTAGCTTGGTTAATGAATATTCCTTCCTCCATTTGCTTGACTTGAAGACCCAAGAAGAAAGTGAGCTCACCAATCATGCTTTCATTTCAAGCTGGTCTTTCATAATGTTCCCAAATTCGAGTGCACAAGTCCTCATTTGATGATCCAAAAATGATGTCATCAACATAGACTTGGATGAGCAATGATCATCTCCATATTTTTGATAAACAAAGTGTTATCAATATGGCCCTTGGTAAATCCTTTACCAAGGAGATATCTAGATAGGGTGTCATACCAAGCTCTTGGTGCTTGTTTAAGTCCATATAGTGCTTTGTCCAATTTATATACATGATCGGGAAACTTGGGATGCTCAAATCCGGGAGGTTGAGATACAAACACCTTTTCATTTAGGACTCCATTCGAAATGCACTTTTGACATCCATCGAAACACTTTCATCTTCTTGAATGAAGCATAGGCAAGAAATAACCTTATAGCTTCAAGTCTAGCAAGCGGTGCAAAAGTCTCATCATAGTCAAATTCCTTCTTCTTAACTGTATCCTCGTATCCTTGAGCGAACCAGTCTAGCTTTGTTTCTTATAACAACTCCTTCTTCATTCATCTTATTCCTAAAAACCCATCTTGTTCCAATGACGGTTTGATTCTTTGGCTTAGGAACAAGCTTCCAAACTTTATTTCTTTCAAATTGCTCCAATTCTTCCTCCATTGCTTCTATCCAATCGGGTCTTGAAGGGCTTCATTTATCTTTTTGGGTTCAATTTGAGAGATGAAGGCACTCATTAGAGAATCAAGAACAGGCATGTCCAGTGGTATGTCCATTTTGTGTATAGGAAGATCTATATAGATGTTTTTGTTTGGAGGGATAATGTGGGTAATGATTTCAAAGTTGAGGAATTGATTGAGAGGAGTTGATATCGGGTTGGATAGGGTCTTCTTCAAGGGGATTTTGATGATTGGATGAAGGAAGGTTAGTTGATGCATCATGGTACATCGGATGCACCTTTCTTTGTTGAGAGAGGATTCATGGGTCATCAGCAAAGATGAATGTTTATTTGTGTCTTTGGGCACTATATAAGGAAGGGAAGGTGAATCTTCTTCGGGGAATGAGACATGAGGGGTCATGAGCAGGAGAAACCTCGGGTAAGGTTATCCGAGTTGCCCACGCGCTTCATCAAAATCACATAGCCTCGGTGTGACTTTGGTCATTATTTTCATCAAAGTCTACATGAATTGATTCCTCTACAACAAGTCTTCTTTTGTTGTAAACCCTATAGGCTTTGCTAGTGTTGGAGTATCAAGGAAAATTCCTTCATCACTTTTTTGAATCAAATTTGTCAAGATTATTTTTCCCATTGTTGTGTATGAAGCATCTACTTCCAAAGCCATGGAAGTATGAAATGGTTGGTGTTCTTTCATTCCAAAGTTCATAGGAGTCTTGGAGTGAAACTTGTTGATGAGGGTCTTGTTACGAACATAGACGGCGGTGGGTTACTACTTCACCCCAAAAATATTTAGGAAGGTTGTGCTACGACGGCATAGACCTTCTTTGCCTCACAAATTGTTCTATTCTTTCTTTCGCAACTCCATTTTGCTTTGAGGGAGTTCTAGGAAGCGTAAAAGTTGTGCTCAATCCCTTTTTGATCACGGTATTCTTCAACACCGGTGTTCTCAAATTCCTTACCATGATCCGATCTAATTTTGATGATGGATAAACCCTTTTGGTTTTGAATTTTATTGAACAATTTGACAAGTTGTTCCAAAGTATTTCTTTGGGATTCAAGAAGGATGATCCAAGTAAATCTAGTGTAGTCATCAACTACAACAAGAGAGTATCTCTTTCCACCAAGAGATCTAGTTCGATAGGTCCAAAAGGTCCATTTGAAGAAGTTGAAGAGGTTTAGAGGTATCTAGTCCGGTTTTGGCGGTGAAGGAGGTTTTCTTTTGTTTTCCACATTGACAAGCTTTGCATAGCTTGTCCTTTTTTGAAGGGTATTTTGGGAAGGCCTTTTACTAGGTTGGAGTTGGCTAGTTTTGAGATGCTTTTCGGGTTTAGGTGAGCTAATCTTTTGTGCCATAACCAAGACATGTCGGATTGGATCGAAGGAGAGTAGGCAATGGGCATCTCGAGGAATCTACAATTTCTAGGTTTAGACAGTAGAGATTGCCTTTTCTTATTCCAGTGAGGATTGATTTGTTGTTGACATCCTTGACAGTGCAGTGGTTCTTGGAACATACAACATGATATCCCTTATCACAAATCTGACTAAGGCTAATCAAATTGTGCTTGAGACCCTCTACATAAGATACATTAGTGAAAATAATATCTTTAGTAACAAGGTTTCCTGATCCTTTGACTTTGGCTTGAGAATTGTCACCAAAAGTTACATTTGGACCATTTTTGGGGACATATTGTTGTAGCCACTCCTTGTTGTAAGTCATGTACCTGCTGCATCCACTGTCCAAGTACCATATTCCTTTCCTAGGTTCCTACAAAACAAAAAAATACATTTATGGTACCCTTTATTCTTTTGGGTCCAAAGGATTAGAATTTCTTTGGTACCCTAGCTTTGTTCATTGCTCTCTTTCCAAAGTGAAATAGCCCGGATCCGAGAGGCAGCGCGTTCGCGCCCCGGCATCTGGCATTTGGTCCCCCGCCTCGCGGCGGTTCGTTTTCCGTTTCGTTGGAGGTGTCTCGCCGTTTGTTTTCGCATTTGTAGAGTCGCCACGCCGTTTTTATTAAGCCCAAAACATTGAAAAAGGGCATCAGTTTAAAGATAATTTTAAACTGTTTTTGTGTGATGAGATTTTGAGTTCGGAGGTCAGATGACTCCTCGGGAAGAGAATATTAGAATATTAGAGCTCACTCGAGTAGCCTCGTAAAACGAGTCTTTCGGATACCCCTAATATCCTTTAATTGTTGTGTGTGTGTGTGTGCTTTTAAAAATGCATGCTGTATCGGATGTCTACATTGTATGCTATGTATTGAAATGTATTGAAATAGTAATGGAAGGAAGCCTTACCAATGTTGGTTCGCGTCTGTCTTCCGCTGGGGAATAGTGTTTGAGGTCGGAGTAGCGTTCCGGTATGGATCGGGATTGCTTCGGGAGGGACCGGTTGGCACGCGGACGAGTTTCGGCGTGAGTTGAGGTTGTAGGCTGCGTTCGGGCAGAGGTTCGGCGTGCGTGGGGATCGTCGGGATCACTCGGGCAGAGGTTCGGCGTGCGTTGTGGTGGCAGGAGTCACTCGGGCAGAGTTTCGGCGTGGTTTGGGATCGTCGGTTTGTTAAAGATGCAATGAAATGATTTTTTAGGAAGGTCGGACCTTTTATTGAGAGCGTGAAGACTGTACATTGTTGACCAAAGATTCTCAATCGTCGGGCGTAAAGCCGTCAAAAGACTCAAAAGATGTGAATACACAGACAACAAGACTCGAGAAGCTAGACTATAGGCGACGAGGGATTGGACCGGGCTTCATTACTCTCGGATGGCTGTAGCTCTAGAGGGAGTGGTGTGGTTCGGGTGGCCAATCTTCCCTTGGCATGAGTCCCGGAAAGTAGCTTGCATGCGGTTCGATTTCAAACCGCATCGCGGAGGTTTTGGCTGCTCCCACGATGATGTCCCTCCATTAGTGTTGCCACCAGTCCTTGGGGGTTTTGATGATAGAAGTCGGCGAGGGCTACTTCTAGGAGGGCGAAGCATTCGGCGATTCGGAGTTGATTCTTGCCGATGTTGATCACTTTCATAGAATGCCTCTTTATCCGATCTTTGCTTGGACGACGTTTACAATGTCGATTCGAGCGGGCATGCTATATCTCCTTCCCGATTAAGCCTTGGAGGAGGTTGCGCCATTGTTCGTCCAGGTCGGACACCGGAATGTTGAATTGAACTAAACCGTGATGGTCTGTCCCATAAGATCCGAGAGTGTCGGCTAGAGGGTTGTCTTGTACCAGGGATCGGTGATGAGCCAGTTTGCAAGGGGGTTTTCGGCGAAGTAAGGGTCTACTCCTCGATCAATCTCCATTAGGGCATCCATCTCTTGATCCTCTCTCAAGCATTCTTCACGATCGCATATATCGAGTTGTCATCCCGACCCCGAGTTCTTCGCTGATTTCCGGCTCGTCGCGGCTTAGAGCGTGGATGTAAGGATCCACCGTAGCGGGACAGGGTAGGAGAATTATCAGGGAAGAGTATTCGGTCATGTCGGGACCTTCTTCTCGGGTCATAGCTTTGTCACGGCCAAGCACTTGCCATTGCATTATGCACGCTTCCGCGGATCACTTCGATCGCTCCATTGGCATTGATGAATTTCACGCATTGGTGAAGAGTAGATGATACTGCTTTCATCTGATGTATCCAAGGTCGTCCCAACAAAGCAGAGAAGGTTGGTTTGATTTCCACGACTTGGAATTCTACCGACTCCATTTGTACGTCGAATTGGATCCTCAGATTGATGACTCCTACGATTGGTCATGCAGTGGAATCGTAGGCTCGGATTACCCGAGGTGAAGGCCTTATCAGAGAACGGTCGATGCGGAGTCGTTTCAGTGTGCTCAAAGCGATGATGTTGACTGCGGAGCCGTTATCAATCAAGACGTTCGGGAGGAAGAACATCTCTATTTTTATGAGGATGAGGAGGGCTTCGTTGTGCCGATTCTCACATATTGGCAAGTCATCGTCTGTGAAGGCTAAACCGCTTCCCGTGCTACCGTTGGACTCAGTCTCTTCTGGGGAACGTTCGATCCATCCATTTGTATGCCTTGGCTGGGGCAAAGATCGTAGGGAGACAGTTTCCCTTGGGCGTTCTTGTCGGAATTCCCGGTCACGAGACCTTTTGACTCTTGTTTCACGCTCCCAGTCATAGCGGGACAGCATGCTGACGGTTTCGGAAATTGCAGGGGGTCTGCTCTCGCTTGGAGTTTCGTCAAAGGCTATTGAGTTTACCCTGTCATTCCGGGGGAATGGATTTCCGATGGTATTGGGACCACGAGGGCATTCCAATTTTCCCTCCTCAATGAGCCCCTGGACCACCTGCTTGAGTACGAAGCAATTGTCGGTGGTGTGGTCGGGGTAGTTGTGGAAGGCGCAGTGTTTGCTCATATCCATGTTGGGTTTGAGAGTCTTCGGTTGGAAATTCTCGAGTGGTTTGAGAAGATTTCGTTTCACCAAAGCTTCAAATACTTGACCCAAGGGCATTTCCAGGTTATCTAAATGCTGGAACTGTGGGAAGCGAGGGGGATTGTTATTCTTTGGGGCTGCTTGATCGCGGTTTACTTGAGCTCCGTTACGAATGTAGTGCCTTGTTCATTTGCTTCCTTTCCTTTGGTCGGGCAGGAGTTGAAGCTGCCGAGTTTGTTCGATAGCGGTAAGATGAGGCGGGGTTCTTTGTTGCCTTTTGAAGACTCAGGTCTTTTAAACTTTGTCCTGCGTTGACCATGGCACGGAGATCCGGATAGAAATGGTGGGCGATCAAGGTCCTCAAAGATGGCTTGAGGCAGAATGGAAGATGTCCATCTCTCTTCTTTGGAAAGTGGATCCATTATCTCGCTTAGCTTCCGGTTCCATCTTTTGTAGAACTCGCCCACTTTGGTTCGTCATCCTTTTGTTCGGTGGCTTGCGAGTCATGGCGGTTTGTTTCCCATTCAAGATTGGCGCGGTACTTCTCCGGGAAGATTTCACTGATCGATCCCACGTGGAGCGGTTTTACGCCTTCACATTGAGGAACCACCTTAGTGCTTTGTGGATTTGAGGGAATGCCGAAATGATACGCCATCTGTTGAGGGTTGCCCCTTTGGCTCTCATACCCGGGACGTAGGTGTCGATGTGGGTTTTGGGCATTACGTCCCGTCAAACTTTTCCATTTTCGGCATCCCGAACTTTGGAGGGAGAGGGACCACTTTGTTCGGGTCGGTGGCGGAGGGAGTCCTTCCGAGAACTAGCTAGCTTGCCTTGCATGTCTTTCATTTGTTCAATCGGCCGGGCCATGTGGGGATCGGGTCTTCTTGAGGTGGGTTACCGTTTTCAGGGACGAAAACCGAAGATGGAGGTGGATTGGTTGATGTGATCGCCATTCGGGAGTCTTGGGGAGGTAGTTGAGTGTATACCAACCCATACCTGGGGTGTTGAAGTTGAGGGCGTGATTGCCGGAGTCCGCTAAGGGTTGTGTTTGGGAGGCTGGGAAATGATTCGTTAGCCCCAATTGGCAGACTAGCGGGTGGCAAACTTGAGATGTCGGGATATCCGCTCGGGATGCCTGTCCCTGGTAAGCATGGGGACTTTTGATTGTGATTGCGAGGCTCGTATAGAGGCAAAGGATTGAATCCTGGGGGATACCGAGATGCATTGGGATCTGACGGAGCAGGCACGTATGTGTCTTTGTTGGTGCTGAGCTTGGTGTGCGCAAGAGCCGGAAACCGACCGTGCCGAGGCGGGTATGTCTGAGCCGCTTGACCGACGCCCGAGGGAGCTTTAAGCGAGAGCTGCTTTGCGTTGCTGGGGTCTCGTAGCTTGGCGGAGGCGGAACTTGCTGATAGCTTTGAGAGACTGGGGGAGCCGGTATGTCTTCGTCCTCTATGAGAACAAAGGTTCCGTCGGGTTGGGGAACTGCAACGGTTCCTCGAAGATGCAAGGTGTCTACGATCCAGGCTTGCTGCTCTTCTTGGCGCTTCTTGATGGTTTCGAAGGCTCGCAGCACCTCCTCCATTGTCTGGAGGTTCCTTAGTGGCGGGGTTCCGTTTCCCTCACTATTATCATTGATCCCGTCATGGGGAGTATCGGACGGTGCGGACCGTTGAATCGAAGGGCTATCGGACCTTGTGACCTCGATACTCGAAAAGGCGGCTTCCAGGTATTCTCAACCACTCTCGGTTATTTGGAGGGTGACGGGCAAGGTTTAGACACGGGAATGGCCTAACGGGATAAAAGGGGGAAAGCTCACGTGGCATGCGGTTTCCGTTTCTTTTATTTTCTCGATTTTTTGTTGTTTTAATTTACTTAAAACATGTTTTCTCGAGAATCCTAGGTAGGTTGGAAAAGATTGCTCTTCTTTTCGCAACTATGCTAGATCCTGGGTCGATGGAGACCATCCGTGCGGCTATAAGCCCCTCGTTTTGCACCTGTATTTCGACATCCCAGGTGGACGGCCCAGGCGAGGGTCCTATAGTGCAAGTGGTTTCCACCGGCCTAAAGAAAAATCGAACCTAAGGACCGAGCCTGTCATGTTCGTTTTGATGCGTGAGCCATGTGCATAGTGACCCGAGCCGGCCACTGAGTCAAGATCAAGTCAAAAGTTCGGCATGACCTCTCCTTACCTTGCTTGCGCAAGGGATCCGTGACGTTAGGCGTTGGTCGGGTCATATCGTCATGGCCGACGTATCAAAGGTGTGATGACATGGTGTCATGCGAGCATGGATGTATATCCCGGACGGAACATCGTCTGGTGTAGCCGGAAATCAAGATCGTGTCAAGATTTTAGCATGACCTTTCATCGCTTTGCTTGCGCAAGGGATCTTGAGTTCCGAGCCTTGACTCGAAAATGGCCGGCATGGTATATGTATCCAGCCGTATGACACGGATGTAAAAACCAACCGAGTCTGGACAGTGTGACTCAAGACTCAAACGTGCGGGGTTGACGCTTGGCTAGGATGGGATGTTTGGAATGATCCCGTGCGCGTCCAAGAGGCCTAGGAAGACCAAACGGATCGCAACCGAGACCACTCCGGGTTGAGGGTTGTAGTGTGCAGTGTATCCGAGGCAGCAATGCGTGTAGCGTGCGGTGTAACCGAGGCAGCAGTGCGAGTAGTGTGCGGTATAACCGAGGCAGCAGTGCGCGTAGTGTGCTGTCTCTAAAATTCTTTTTCTGAGTAAAACAGAAGTTTTTTGAAGAATTTTAAATGTATGCACATATGTATTTTGATGCATTTTTTTGTATTTTTTTTTTTTGTAAAATAAAAAGTAAAGCACATGCACACACACATAATGATTAAAGGAAGGGGTAAAATGAAAGTTTGACCCTCATCATCGTTTTAAAAATCTTTTGTTTTGTTAAAAAGTTTTTAAACAAAATGTCCCCAGCAGAGTCGCCAACTGAAATTGCCCGGATCCGAGAGGCAGCGCGTCGCGCCCTAAGATCCGGCATTTTGTCCCCGCCTCGCGGCGGTTCGTTTTTCGTTTCGTTGGAGGTGTCTCGCCGTTTGTTTTCGCATTTGTAGAGTCGCCACGCCGTTTTTATTAAGCCCAAAACATTGAAAAAGGGCATCGCTTAAAGATAATTTTAAACCTGTTTTTGTGTGATGAGATTTTGAGTTCGGAGGTCGATGACTCCTCGGGAAGAGAATATTAGAATATTAGAGCTCACCCGAGTAGCCTCGTAAACGAGTCTTTCTGATACCCCTAATATCCTTTAAATGTTGTGTGTGTGTGTGTGCTTTTAAAAATGCATGTCAGATCGGATGTCTACATTGTATGATATGTATTGAAATGTATTGAAATAGTAATGGAAGGAAGCCTTACCAATGTTGGTTCGCGTCCGTCTTCCGCCTGGGAATAGTGTTTGAGGTCGGAGTAGCGTTCGGTATGGATCGGGATTGCTTCGGGAGGGATCGGTTGTCTGCGGACGTTGTTTCGGCGTGAGTTGAGGTTGTAGGCCGCGTTCGGGCGCAGGTTCGGCGTGCGTGGGGATCGTCGGGATCACTCGCGCAGGTTCCGCGTGCGTGTGGTGGCGTGAGTCACTCGGGCGTAGTTTCGGCGTGGTTTGGGATCGTCGGTTTGACTCGGAAAGAGCCGGACACCGTGGAAAGACTGTGCAAGGCCTCGGAGTACCACGAGGGGCCTCGTAGTACCTCGAGAGTGCCTCGGGGCAGCGCGGAGCGTCTCGGGAGCGCTGGAGGCTTCGGAGCACCACGAGGGGGCTCGGAAGGCCTCGGAAGGATCCGAAAGGGGCCGGGAATGCCTCGAAAGGACTTAGAGGGGAAGCCAGAAGGCCTAGGGAGGAAGAGAGAAGTGGGAGGTGTGTGAAAATGAGGAGGGGGAGCCCTCTATTTATAGTGCCAGATTAGGTGCAAAGAGGTCCGTACGGACCTCCTTGGTAATCCAGTATTTTGGTTTTCCTCGATTTGAGGGAATCTGTGATGATGGAGGAATATTTGCAATTATGGTGTCCCCTGAGCAATAAGGTCCGTACGGACCATCTTGCATGCAAAGAGGTCCGTACGGACCAACTAAGCATATGGGTAATCATTTCTTCCGGGATTTGAGGGAATATTGTGGACTTTAAGGAGATTCAGTAATTATGACAACAAAGAGGTCCGTACGGACCAATATTGCTTTCCCAATTTCCTGAAAATTCCCGAAAGGTCCTTTTGTCCTTTTTTATCCCAGAAAGGCTCCTCCCTTGGTTTGGTTGGGGGTTTAGAGAGGGTTTTGAGTGAGAGGGGTCGTCGAGACTGTGTTGATGAGTCTGCGGTGTTTCCCGTGTGTTTGAAAGGGGGTGATCCAGATTGGGGTACTTACACAAAGTACTGGTTTAGGGCATTATAATATCCCATGATTTGCAGCATATAGGGAGTAGGAGCAATAGGTTGGGTTTGATTAAGAAATTGGTTGGGAGAAGAGAATTGATTTTGGTTATGAAACTGAGAATGGCTTGGGGAATTATGAGATGATCTAGGAGAGGTATTGTGTTGGGCATGGTTTCTTCCATTAGAGAATGGCCAGTTAGGTCTTTGAGGTTTGGCATATGAGTGATGATCATAGAATCTTTGCTGTCTTGGAGACCTCAGTTGTTCACCATATCTTGGCTGTCTAGGAAACCTCTGCTGTCCACCATGTCTTGGTTGTCTAGGAGACCTCTGCTGTCCACTATGTCTTGGTTGTCTAGGAGACCTCTGCTGTTCACCATGTCTTGGTTGGTTCTCCTTCATTTGCTCCTTGATTCCTTTCTTTTGCCATATGTATTTACCTTTGCATGCTTTTTCTCCTTTTCCTTTTGACTGTTTTAGGATGGCTATATGAGTTTTATCGGTGTGAGTGGGGCTATCCGGAGTTGATACATCGCTGTGGCCGGAGCTAGCTTCATCCATTTTTCCTTTTTCCTTGAGATCTTCCTTGGTTTGGATAGGATAAACATTTTCTTGGGCCTTGACATAGTTCATGCTTTCAAGAACCATCTTGTCAATTGCCCTTTCATCAAGAAAGGGGTATATGTGTACATAGTAGGATTGTTAGCTCCAATTCCTGATTTGTCACTTGGGTGTCTTTGGTTGTAGCTAAAGTGGGTCAAGGCTTCTCCAGAGTTCCAGTGTTTCAAACTTCTTTTTGAAGGATTCATTTTCCTTTTCAAGATTGATGTTGGTTTCGTAAGTTTGGAATTCATAGTCATGCCTCTTCATTGGCTTTTTCAAGCATAAGGTTTTGGACTTTCAGACCTTGATTGGCTTTTTCAAGGTTCTCAATGGTTTTACTTTGGGATAGATTGTCAGTGAGCAATGAAGCAAAGCCGCTTGGTGTCTTTTTATTTGAATTAATAAAGTACCGACTAATTGTTTAAATTCTTCATTATTTAAGGTATTGAATTGAGGTACTGTTTTAGTTCCTCAAAGAATGCCTAAGGCTTCAAGATCCTCTTCATTGTCCGAGTCTTCATCATCTCCACCATCAAGCATATCATTGCTTCTTCTCCTTCACTTTCGTAGTCACCGTACTCACATTCCTCATCACTGAACTTGGATGAGTCAGCAATCAATACTTGCTCTTTATTCTTCTCATTCTTCTTCTTTGTGCAATTGTAGCAGTTGCATCTTGAACTATGAATTATCTCTTTAGAGTATGAGAATTTCTTAGCTGTCTGACTTTCCCTAGGTTTCCTTGGTTCAGGACAGTGCCGAGGAGTAATGTCCAAGCTTCTTACAGTTGAAGCATTCAACGTTCTTTTTAGGGTTCTCTTGATCAGAGGTGGATGGGCTATAGCTTCTCTCAAAGGACTTCTTATGTGCTCTCAAGGTGTTTCGATGTACCATGGATATGAGGCTTGGTAGATCTCCTTGGGAGAGGTTATTTGAGGGAAGGTTTACTTTTTGGAGGGAGAGAAGAACCATAGAATCAATATCTTGTTGGGTAATTGGTTTTTGGGTGGTTTCTTGGGCAGCTAAGGCAAGAGTTTGTGAAATGGAGGGAACAGGTTGAAGTTTTATCATTCCTTCTAGTTCATAGGCTTCAAGTTTACCAAAGTATTGTTCAACAGTCATGGTGCTCCATTCTGAGCCTTCTCTTATTGGCAAAGCTACCTTCTCATATTCTTGAGGAAGGTTGGAGTATATTTTGAGACACAAGTCTTGGTTCTCAAAAGTTTTACCATGATCAGCAATGGATCTTACCAAGTCTTCAAACCTTGGTTTTGCAGCACTTACTTTCTCACCAGGGTAGAATTTGAAGTTGTCAAGTTGTCTAAGAAGGTTGTATAGGTTTTGTGTTCTAACACTAGTGTGTTTTTGGAACTTGGTATGAATGAGTTCCCAAGCAGCCTTTGCAGATGGTTCCTTGGCAATTTCTTGAGCAAGAGAGTCATTAACACTCTTTTGGAGTATGTTTTTGACTTTAAGGTTGGCACTGACTAGCTGTCTTTCTGAATCTGTCCAGAATTCTGGAGATTTTACTTTGCTAGGTCCACCATTTGTATCAACAGATACAGGGTATATGACTTCATTTTCAAGGGCATACCAATTCCAAATACTATTGGCATCAAGGTATGTTTTAATTTTTGATGCATATATTTCAAATGATCCACAGTCATCAATATGGGGAATGTCTTTCTCATTATTTCTCCTTGGTTGAGGCATGATGGGTTGGTAGTTGATCCTTCACAAGTTGTTAGACTTTTGTGTGTGAAGACAAGCTCTGATACCAATTGAAAGGTCCTGTTTGCTTAGATCAAATTAAAGGTTAGGCAGTTAAGGTTTGACAGCTGAGGTGAAATCTTAGCTGTCAGAGGTTAACTGGTTTTAAAGATTGGAGTTAAATGTGCAGCGGAATAAAAGTGTTTGAAATAATGTAAAGACAAGTGAATAGTGTAGGTGTGTGTATATGTTTGTGTGTGTTGTGTGATAATACCAATTGAACACAAGGAATTTTAAGGTGGTTCAGAGTTCACTCCTCCTACGTCCACCCTCACTGTCAACCTTGACAAGTGAGATCAATCCACTTAAATCTAGTTCCCGTTAAGATTTACAAAGGATTGGATAGGCAAGTTCCTTGAACTTCCTCTTCCTAATAAGTACAGTCTATTAGGGATCAAGCTCTACACTGAGCTATTCACACTACCCACTTAAAGTCAGTCTTAAGGGGTTCTTACAAATCAGTTTATACACCTGAGATCAGTTACAAGTGTCTTAATATTGTTTTGATTATTGGTTGCAGGTTGAGAAGGTTTGGATGCAAGGTTTGTAGAAGTTGTGTGTAAAAGGGGTGGTGTCTTCAGTCTTGGAGAGTTCCTTTTATAGGCTTGGAAATAGCCGTTGGAGGAGACAAGGAGACAAGGGAGTAAATGCATGTTGGAGTTGCATTTAGAGCCTTTGTTGACTGGAGAATAAATTAGCTGGAATCTGCAACCAGGCATGTGATCTTCATGGAGATGAGCTGGCAACATCTGTATGGAGAGATTTGGACAAGGCACATCTTGGTCATCACAGGATTTCTTCATAGCTGTTGATGTTGAAGATCATAGCTGTTGAGGGGTGAAACCTTTGCTGTGAGAGAACCTTAGCTGTCAGAGCTAAGTTCTGATCTAGAAGGTTTAGGCATTATGTAATACATCATACTACACATGTAATTTAGATACATTAATGTATATGAGAGGATTTGAGTGATATCTTTGAGGGATGTTTGAATCATAGCTGTCCAGTTGATATATATATAGAAGTGCAGATTGAAGTTGATGGCTTAGCTGTCCAAGGTCATATGTTATCTTGGCTGTCAGATAATATATGATATATTTCTTTGTCAAAACCTATTATAACTATGTGGCTTACATGGTTAGGTCCTAACAAGCTTAATTTGGCTGACATAAGAATTTTCCTTCTCAAAACTCCTTGCAGTTAGTGATTTACAATGCTCTACTATTATGAAATAGTTATAAATGTTTTTGACAGATTTAGTTTGAATTAAACTACATCAGATGGTCCCAAAGCCAAATGCTCAAGCACGCATTTGTCTTTTTCTTCCACTCTCTGTTCACGTTCTTTTGTTTATTTGTAGATTTTATCTTATGTGATAGACTTCCATGGGGGTTTATGGTCGATTATCTCTCACTTTGTCTGATCAAGTTCTGCTTATGACGAACTATTTTATCTTTTCTCTCTGTTTTTCCTATGAACATCATCCAAATTGTTTATTACTTTGTTCAGCTTTTTGTGTACAATCTCTAGGCACAGTCATTTTGAAGCTTAGGCGAAATTCTGTGCAACTCTGATGATGACGTTTTTTTGCTGTATTTATACATATGTAACAGAAAAGTTTCCTCAGCTGATAATAACAAACACTAGAAGCTCGGATGTACTTATATCCTCGATTCCTATTTAATGCAGGATCTCAAGAAGTTCAGCCCATGCTAGAAAACTTAGAGATTTTCTCTATTGATGAAGATCGGGAGGCACGGCGTGCTCAAATAAAGATGACAAAAGGGTTCGTAGCCAAGGAGTCAGTTAAAGGGCATACGGCGAGTTCTTTCTTTCACAATTTAAATTGTGGGCTTTTGAAAAGAATGGATTGCTGAAAAGAATGATAGATACCTTGGTATTCTTCTGATTTTGGATAATTATTGTGACTGGCAGGTGAATGTCGTGAGAGGATTGAAGTTGTATGAAGAAATTTTTAGTGATATCGAACTCTCTAAGTTGACTCACTATGTGAATGAACTCCGTGTTGCTGGACAAAATGGAGAACTCTCAGGTGGATCCCCGTGATTCGTGATGCTTTTATAGTTAAACTAGTTGTTTCCTTTTGGGACCGAAGTTTTGAGATAGTACAGGCCATCTTCTGTAAGTTTGCTTGAGCAGGTTTGGCCATTAATTTCCTTGCAATAAATTAAGTTATACTTATCATAGTAGGGTTTATTCACTAACACACTAGGCTAAGGCCACTGGAATGTGAATCTGAAGCTAGTGCCCGAAAAATCTTCCCATATAATAGGAACTCTCAACAATGCCTATGCTTTTAGCTATAACCGTAAAAATGTAAACTTTATTAGTAACCAAGGCTAATTTAATCCAGAATTCTGGTTAAAGAAATAATAGAAATGCTTCAAAGGAATTGAATAGAAGAAAGATACTTTCTTTAGTTATTCATGTCCACTTCCAGCTCATTTAAATTTTTGGCACAGTACTTTAGGTGGTAGTCATTGGGTACCTAAAGTACATTACAAGGGAAAGCAAGGAGACTACTATGTAATGGTATGGTTAAGTTGGCTCACATATATTTTTGCTATTACTAATTATCATTATGTTTTTTCAATATTTCCTCTTGTGTCAATTGCAGAGTTCTCACAATAATTTAGCGTCATTAGTGCTCTTATGATTCTTTTGCTCGTCATGTACATGCATTTGCCTTCATTTTTTCCAACATGGAGTTGGTAATGGTAAACTCTGTTGGTGTCTTTACAGAGTCTTGCCTGAAATATGTGAGACAAAAACCCATTTGATCCCGTGATGAATCTGCCCTATTTATCTTAGCCTACTTCTTTATCCAAGACCATCAGGACTGTTTGCATGCTGCTGATCATTGTCTTGCCGCTGGTTCCAAAAGAGCAATGAGCCTTGTTTTGTCCTGAATGTTCTCTTTATATGGATTAGTAAACTGCTCATTGTGTCCGTGTAGGTACCATTACAATGTGGCGGATGCAAGACTGTCACAACATGTGGAAAGAGGAAACGCTGATGGTTTACTTATAAGTTCTGTGGCATCCTGTTCCAACCTGTGGGCTCTTATAATGGACTCTGGAACGGGCTTCACTAACCAAGTCTATGAGCTTTCTCCTTTCTTTTTGCACAAGGTGAAACACCTTGGCATATTATTACATAGTTTGTTCTTTCATTGATCTTAGAGTTGTATGAGATTATTAAATTCCTTATACATTAAATATTGCAGGAATGGATCATGGAACAATGGGAGAAGAACTTTTATATCAGTTCTATTACTGGTTCTAACAATGGAAGTTCTCTTGTGGTGATGTCCAAAGGTATATATGGTCTTGGAGTATATGAAAATGAATACGGATACTACAGTTGCTTGTGGTTGATGCATATTTCTGGTTTTCCATTTCACGAAAGCACATTTGTATCCCGAGCTCTTCCTGAGAGTGGGCATCAAGCCTCCTAAGTTTCTTTGGTTTGTTTAATTTTTTGTCAAAGTTTCATGTCGTGCGACGGGTGTTAGACTAGTTAGTTTATAACTCTTGTGGATGATTGTAAGAATTATTATTGGTGTAATAAATGAAAGGTTGATTGTTATTGTTGAATGAAATGTTTTTTAGTTCATATTAATTTTTATTTATTTGATTTCTTGGTTATAATTCATATAATTTGAAATAGGTGAAGCAGGAAAAAAAATAAAAATAAAATACAAAATAGAAAATGAAAAATAGCCTTAGATAGCGCTTTTTTAAGCGCTATCTAAGCTTTCTTTTTGTAAAAAAATTTGCTTATATAGCACTTAAAAAACGCTACCTAAGAAGATTTATGAAATTAAAAAAAAGTGCTTAGATAGCGCTTTATAAAAGCGCTATCTAAGTTTGGGAGCTTAGATAGCGCTTATAAAAGCGCTATGCTAACTTGCATAGTGGTAGCTTAGATAGCGCTTATAAGCGCTATCTAAGCTAAAAAAAAGCGCTATCTAAGCTCAAATCTGTACTAGTGGACGCTCATCTCTCTCCACAACAACATGATATACTTTGATTACAGGTTTCGTATCTTGGATTGTGGTAAATGTTTTCTTTTCCATTTTATTTACAGTAAAAAAACCCTAGATTTGTTATCTACAACTTTCAATTTCTAGTGTTTTTCTATCATTAACTGGTTCAATGGAGTAAAAAAACCTTAGATTTGTTTTCTTTTCCAATTTCTAGTGTTTTTCCATTTATTTTACTGTAAAAAAACCCCTAGATTTTTTTTAATATTCATTTGGGATGGAGGGAGTACTTTATTCAAGAGTCTTATGATCATTTGCTGTTTTTGGTCTCCAGATATATGGTCTTCTCACTTCACTAACTGATTATTCACAGAGACTAGGATGTAAGTACTAAGTAGTGACCGGGAGTTTTATACAACATTTTAGATGTTTGCAACATTCTTAAAGGACAAGGGGTTTATGTGTCTTATATGCTAGATAGGATTCCCTCCATCACATATTTTTACGGTTTTATTTTTTTCTGTCTCAAAATGAGAGTCCACTTTTCCATGAGGCTACTGTATGCATATTTTCTATCTATTGTCCTAGTGTACACTTGCAATACTAGCTTGAAGATTTAGGGTTGTTAATGTGCATGTATTACTAAATAGGCATAAAAGTTGACTTCATAAATAGGCTTACTCAATTGTGGCTACAGTGGTAAAAGCAAGAAAGTGAAGGGGCTTTATGTGTCGATCAATGAGTGGTGGTTTTAGGTCATTTCTGCTAAAAATCTTTGAACGTCAACTAGCTTTCATTTCACCTATTCATAGGGAGAGAGAAAAGTTTATGGGGTCGTTGTAATAATAGGCGGATGGATATTTGTGAAGTATAAAGGCAAACTGAACTGCTCAGTAATTCCTTTCATTGCATTAAGTCTTCTTGGCAATATATACTGTCTGAGGCGTATTGGCATATCAAACTTGTAAATAAGCTCCAAAATGATCATATAGTTGTTCTTATAAACATGAAGCTAAGTATCTTTTAACACCCTGTAGGTGATTGGAGATTTGAATCTAGCCTTGAGAAAGAAATGAATTTTAGTTAGAGAAAATAGTAACCCCATTTTTTCCCATTTCATGATGAGCAATTAATATACTAAATATGCACAACTACAATACTCTGACACTCTAGCATATCAAACCCCGAGTATTATGGGTAAAACTGCCTCTTGTATAAGAAGTTGTACATCACAAACTAGCTACTATAACTTCTATTTATCGTTTGAGAGTAGGTGCATCCATACTAGTATCTGTTTCTTAAACGGCAGGACTATACGGGGGAAAATGCAACTGCAGAAAATCTAATAGCAGTGCTGCTTAGAAACCAAGAAAGATTGCAAGGTGGAATTGGGAAAATTTTGGATAGCAGCTCCGACGACAGAATCTTCATCTTTTACTCAGGCTATGGAGGTCTCGAAGTGCTCAGTGAGTTCATAGGCATTCTTTCCCTTGAGCTACCTTTTTTTTTTAATTTCAATATATATACTTCTAAATTGAATATTTGATTTTAGAAAAATTGAAGATTAATAAAGTGAATATGTCTGTGCAGTAATGTCGGATTACTCTGCTATTTCTGCTGATGGATTCATTAAGGTGTTGACAGAGATGCATGCAGTTGGAAGCTATAAAGAAATGGTAAGAATTAAATCCTATTTCGTGTGCATCTGAGAATACTATGTTTTCGACATACTGCCATATCCTTTTTCATGTGCATCTGATGAATATAGTCCTTAGGAGTCATTCAATGGCTACTCGTCAAGGGGCATATGCCTTGGCTGCCCATCAGATATGCTTGCAAGTATGGTTATCTACGTCTCTTCTTGCTGATGCTCAAGTTACATCTGCTCAGGTAAACCATTACTCGTACAAATTCCTTTTTTTTTTTCTATGCCATCTTGAGTTGGAACTTAGACCATGTTGAGTTGAGTTGTAAATGTGTAATTGTCGCAGGAAACACCTTATAAATCTATATTTTCTATTATTTTGCAGGCACTCATTGCAAGTTCATTTGCAAAAGGCGACTATAGCAGAATTAAAGTTAATTCAGATGTTTCTCTGTGTATAGTTGCGTTTGTATTAGGTTTGATTTGATTAGCACTTTAGGACATGTCCTAAACAAAGTAATGTCCAAGTAATTTGTATCATTCTAACAAGTTGAAATTTGTGTAATATTACTGAGTTGTAAAAAATATGACGTGTATTAGGTTTGATTTGATTAATAGTTTAGGACATCTATTTTTGTGATATTTTTTTTACATTTTGTTTCTGTAAAAATTGGATTTGGAATTGATTTGTAGAGTAAATAGTAAATTGAAATTTTGAAGCAAGTGTAGTGGGTGAATTTTGGAAAATCGGTGATTTTTTTTTGAAAAATATTACTTTTCACAACGTTTATCAAAAAAACGTTGTAAAACAAATTGACAACGCTTTTTATAATACGTTGTAGTAGATTTCTACCACGTTTCTTTAAAATGTTGTAATTGTGTATTACGACGTTCTGTCAACGTTGTTAAAAACTTTTTTACAACATTTAAAAACGTTGTCAAAAACTTTTTACAACATTTAAAAAACGTTGACAAAAACTTTTTTGCAACATTTAAAAACATTGTCTTAGACTTGGGCCTATTACAACGGTGGATATCACAACATTTTCTAAAACATTGTGAAAGGCCTATAACAACGTTTAAAAAACGTTGTGAAAGACCCTTTTTGTTGCAGTGACCCCCGAATTCACGGAGTCGTATCTTGCACAAAATACGACTATGAGAAGCTTACTATATTGACGACACACACAAGATACGACTATGAGAAGCTCACAATATTGACGACACTTTGGTTGCTCATAGGCAGTTAGGTTAACAACGCTAGTTCATGTTTCACTGTTAAATTCGAGATCAGAGTCTATAATCTAGGATAAAAGATTAGTAAGTATAAAACTAGTTAGGGCTCTAGAAATTAACTGCAATGCAATTAGGGTTTTAGAATTTTGAGTATAGTTATAGAAGTGTGCATGAAGAATCGTAATCATGCAGTAAAGGCAAATTTAAAAACAATTTTTTATGTAAATTTTGTCGGTAACTGAAAAAATAACTAGAATTTGTATGCAACTTTTGTCCGTAAACTGAAAAAATAACGAGAATTTTGTTCAAAAAAAATGTCAACTAGAGTTTACATTTTTGTATCATTTATTTTTGGGTTTGAACAGATATAGCTTTTGGAATCACCTCTAACATCTTATATACCTTAACCAAAAGCGAAAATTCCTACTATAAATCCCACAAGTATGCTATTCTTTTTCTTTTATTTTTTTTCCCAGAGGTTTTGATCCTAAACAGAAAACATATATTATCAGTGACAAATTTAAATATGACATTGATTAAGGAAAAAAATTATTGACTTTCCTAGTAAAATTTGAGGTTGAGTGAACGTTTTAAGGAAAATGCTCCGAAAATGGAATCATCCCCCAATTTTACAAAGTTATACCTTGTCACATAATATGATTCCGAGAACTTGCTATTTAAGGTTTGTTTGATCACATGCAATTGGTGTAGCAACGCTAGTTTTGTTTCAATATGTTAAATTCTTGTTTGAGGTTTATAGTTTAGGTTAAAGATTATAAGAAATTAATTAGGGTTTTAGAAATTGAGTGTCGTAAGGGTTTTAGAGCTTTGATTATAGTCGTAGAAACCTACATGTAAATTAGCGCTTTGATTTTAGTTGTAGAAACCTACATGAAAATTTAAGAACGTTGTTCAGCTAGTTTCGCTGAACAATCATATAGTCAATGCAAATTTAAGAACATTGATTAGCTAGTTTCTAGTTTAGCTGATAAGAGAAAAAGTTTTTCAAATTGACATTTGACAATGATTATGAAATTAGCTAGAGTCGCGTTCTTGTATCGTTTATTTTTTAATTTGCATGAATATAGATTTTGGAATCACTTGTGACATCTCATTGTGTTCCTGGCATAATTCACAATTTTGTAACCACTCTCACTGTATAAACCTAAATGTATTCTATATCTCGTCTTCTCTCTCTCTCTCTCTCTCTCTCTCTCTCTCTCTCTCTCTCTCTCTCTCTCTTCCCCCCCCCCCTTTTTGGTACGCTAAAATTTAAAATTTTGTTTGAAGGAAAAATAGATTTGCTAGTAAACATGTGGGTAACGTTTACAATAACATACTATTTTTTTCTTTAGAATTTAGGGTTACGATTTTAGAAGTTCTGTCTATTTAGGATTTTTAGATTTTTTCGAGAATAATCATGTATTTATTATCAGGCCAGATCAGTCATATTCATTTTACTAAATTATTAGATAATTCCTTTTGATTATCACTTCTTCTAGCCATCAAAAAATACCTTTCTTTAATTGTGAAACATTTTTCAACACTTCTTTTTTATTGAACCAACAGATGAAACTTGCTGAAGTTGAATTTAATGAAGAGGCTTTGACCAATAATTTCTTTAGCCAAATGAAATACTATCTTGATGTCGTACATGTTGGGACGATTCAGGCCAAGGAGGGACGAGAAATGGGATCTTGATGTCGTACATGTTGGGACGATTCAGGCCAAGGAGGGACGAGATATGGGATCTGGACAGGTGGGCGACCACCCACGGGCTATGGGCGACCGCCCAAGTCAATTGGCAATCGGCAATATAGTTTCTGGACTGGAGGGCGGCCGCGCACGTTGATGAGGGCGACCGCGCAGATCACATTGGACGCAAAGGAGAAGGCGCTGTTGGGATGGGCGATCGGCAATATAGTTTCTTGTTATCTTGGGAATTGTTATTCCTTGCAGAAGGTTTTGATTTCGATCAAGCCTTATTGTTACTATTCCGCTGCGTTACTTTACATCATATCTTTAATGACTTATCTTTAATGACTGACATTTTCAAATCTCGGCAATAAGTCACTGGACGATTTTGCCTCAGTCACTCTATTTTTCACATTTGTGTGATTTCACAGTTGTATAATTTCACAATTATGTGATTTCATAAATTGATTTTCCCTCAAAATTTTAAAATCCAATTTCTCAAGATCTTGAAATCGAAAAATAATACGAAACCACCGTATTAATCGTATCATCAAAATGAATCAAACAATAAAATTCAAGATATGATTCAAATTTAAAAATAAAAATTTCATTTTTCACCGGTAAAAAATTGAAAAAATATCATTCTTCATTTCTCAATTGATTTCACAGTATATGATTACACAGTTATGTGATTTCACAGTAGTTTGATTTCACAATTATATAATTACACAGTTGTGTCATTTTTCATTTTTCACTTGTAAAATTATTTCTCAATTGATTTCACAATTGTGTGATTTCACAGTTGTTTGATTTCACAATTGTATAATGTTATATGCCCTTTAAACAATTGAGAAATCAATTTATTATAACTGTTATTCAATTTCTTTTCGATGTTTAAATCAATATAATTAAAAAACTAGGACATTCATTTCTCATTTGTTCGTAATGAGCATAAAAACTGATAAATTCATCTCTCAATTTTTCATAATTAATGAGTCAATTTATAGGTTGTTTAATGGTAATGATAATATTTTTATCAAGTAACCTTACGAATAACATAGATAAATTGATTTCCCGATTGTGTGATTTCACGGTTGTGTGATTTCACAGTTGTGTGATGTTATTGCCCTTTAAACAGTTGAAAAATCAATTTATACTCAATTTTTCAGATGTTTATGTTTAAAAACTGAGACATTCTTTTCTTATTTGTTTATAATTGAGTATAAAATTGAGATATTTATTCCCCATTTGTTCATAATTGAGTATAAAAACTGATAAACTAATCTCTCAATTTTCACAATTGATAGTTAATTTCTCAGATGTTTAAATTTAAAAGATGAGACATTCATTTCTCATATGTTCATAATTGAGTATAAAACTGATTAATTTATCTCTCGATTTCCACAAATGGTAGTACATCTGTCCAAAAATGAGTGACCATTCTTTTAAAAAATTTGCTATTGATCAAGAGCAAATTTGATTTTTTTTTTTTTTTTATCATTTATTTTGGGTAAACAACAAATTGGTGGAACGTACTATAGTATTTTTACAATTAATGGAACATACTAATAATTGGCATATTAATGTAATGTACTTGATCATATCGTTACGTATAATGGTACACATTTTAATGACATTAGAAAGATAACTAAAATGTCAACGACATAAGAATAAAATGAATACCCGTTAAACACATTTAACGTCTGTTACACATACGATCTACCCAATCAACCCATTCAAACCAAAATCCACCCTTATTAAACAAATCTTCACCTCCTAAAATTTATTTCTTCTTTACAATTGAAATCCACCCCATCAAACTTCCCATCAAAACTTACTTCCTTTAATCTCCATGAACAAAGGTTGAAGATGATGTCTGGTAAAATTTATGAGTTTGGAATTTATTTTCATAATTCACCTCCCGTTGCTCTTCCCCTCCTCTTAAACCCCATCCCCACTGTGTTAGACATGCTGATTGGAGATTTATGAATTGGTTGTGATGATAAATGGAAGGCAACTGAAGAGATGGCCGAAAGTGATGAAGATTTCACCGAAGTACAAAATTGGGGATATTGCATCTGTGAGAATTCGAAGGGGGGGGGGGGGGCAGAATGCAGTTTTTGATTTAAGTAGGGGCAGATGGTCTAATGTGGTTAAGAGGCTAAGGTTTATTAGGGCCATTGTTGGAGGGACAAGATTTGAAGGTTTGTTCAATTTTGCCTAGGGTTCGATCTCATTTTACTTAGGGCTCAAAATTGCCAGATTCCGGTTTGAGTTTGAGATGGATTTTGGGTTTTTTTGTTTAGGAATTTATGGGTTTAAATTCGGTGTATATCCACCATTGTCTTTGATTTAAAATTGAGAAAAACTCAATGGTAGAGATGAAATGAGGAAAAAGATGAAAGCGAACCGTAAACCCCCAAATTTAAGGAGTTGTACTTGTGTTCAAGATACGACTCTAAGATGCTTACTATATTGACGACAATTCGGTTGCTAATAGGCAGTTAGCGTAACAACGCTAGTTCATGTTTCACTATGTTAAGTTCGAGATCAGAGTCAATAATCTAGGATAAAAGATAAGTAAGTATAAAATTAGTTAGGGTTCTAGAAATTAACTTCAATGCAATTAGGATTTTAGAATTTTTAGTATAGTTATAGAAGTGTGCATGAAGAATCGTAATCACAAAGTAAAGGCAAATTTAAAAACAATTTTTTATGTACATTTTGTCGGTTACTGAAAAAATAACTAGAATTTGTATGCACTTTTGTCCGTAAACTGAAAAAATAACTAGAATTTTGTTCAAAAAAAAAAAAAAGTTAACTAGAGTTTACATTTTTGTTTCATTTATTTTTGGGTTTGAACGGATGTAGCTTATGGAATCACCTCTAACATCTCATATACCTTAACCAAAGCGAAAATTCCTGCCATAAATCCCATAAGTACGCTATTCTTTTTCTTTTGCTTGTTTTTCTCAGGAGATTTTGACCCTAAGCAGAAAAAACATATATTATCAGTGACAAATTTAAATATGTCATTGATTAAGGAAAAAATTATAGACATTCCTAGTTAAATTTGAGGTTGAGTGAATGTTTTAAGAAAAATGCTCCGAAAATGGAATCATCTACCCCTAACTTTACAAAGTTATACCTTGTCAAATAATATGATTCCAAGAACTTACTCTTAATGGTTTGTTTGATCGCATGCAATTGGTGTAGCAACGCTAGTTGCGTTTCAATATGTTGAATTCTAGATTGAGGTTTATAGTCTACGGTTAAAGATTATAATAAATTAATTAGGGTTTTAGAGCTTTGATTATAGTTGTAGAAACCTACATAAAAATTTAAGAACGTTGTTCAGCTAGTTTCGCTGAACAATCTTATAGGCAATGCAAATTTAAGAACATTGATTAGCTAGTTTCTTGTTTCGTTGATAAGAGGAAAAGTTTTTCAAATTAACATTTGACAATGATTATGAAATTATCTAAAGTCACGTTTTTGTATCGTTTATTTTTTAGTTTGCATGGATATAGGTTTTGGAATCACTTGACATCTCATTGTTTTTTCGACATAATTCGCAATTTGTAACCGCTCTCACCATAAAACAAAATGTATGCTATATCTCGTCTTTTTTCCCCTTTTTGATACACAAAAAATTAAAATTTTGTTCGAAGGAAAAATATATTTGCTAGTAAACTTGAGGGTAAGGTTTACAATAACATACTATTTTTTTCTTCAGAATTTAGAGTGATGATTTTAGAAGTTCAGTCAATTTAGTTTTTTTTTTAGACTTTTTGGGAAATGATCGTGTATTTATTATCGGATCAGAGTCATATTCATTTTACTAAATTATCAGGTAATTCCTTTTAATTATCACTTTCTTCTAGCCGATCCGACGTGATATGAAATTTAGAGTTTATGGTTATATATCATTTTGGTTTGCACATAATTAAGGATACAATTTTTGCCCTAAACAAAAAAAAGAAAGCATAGTATTATAAACAAGACAATTTCTACCACTATGCTATCCTCCTCTTCATTTTTTTCTAAAGGGTTTGTCGAACATTTGAATCTCAAAATCCAAAATATGTTGCCATCTGAATATAGTGGATATATACATATACATACACACTATCTTCGGTCGCACGCCACGCCGTTCATAAAGTATCATATCTAAAATTATTGTTTTGATAAACAATCTAAATAAGACGGAACAAATGTTACATCGGGTCCACTTAAACAACATAAATCACGATAAAAACTTTCTAATTGCCTCTCATCCACTACTTGGATGTCCCATGAAACAGCTACGGGTTCAGCTTACTGGCCAGTATAATTTTATTTATTAAACTCAGGGCATAAAATTTTATTTTAAAAAGCCGCATTTTTTTTTGTAAGTTTCGAAAGAAGATTCCTAAGATTAGATAAAATATCACATTTATAGATAAATTTTGATAAACAACTAAATAAGACCGAACTAATGGCACGTTTTGGATCCGCTTAGACACCTTAAATCATAATGGATACTCTAATTGCCTCTCATAAAATAATTGGATATATCCCATATAATTTTTTTTAATCAAACTTTCTGAATATATATTTAGCTTATTCTACATTGGTCCTAAAATTCAATTTTTTTTTCTTTTTGAAAGTTTCAAAAGAAGAGTCATACTTCTAATAACTATAACCACGATTCCCTTAATCTCCTCTAACTAAAGACTCTATTAAAAATGGACATTTCAAGATAATTGACTTGTTTTACGATTTATTTTTTGTAACGGATTTTTTTCCCCTTTTATTTACCACAAAATGAACTAACAATTATAAAGGTTTTAAGAGTAACGTCATCGTTTGTTGGAAATAATAAACGAAAATCCAAAATTAAATATTGTTTGTTGAAAATTCAAACTCCATTTTCAAAGATTGAAAGTGCTACAAAATAATTGTAGCACTAAATGACGAAATTCATATTACGGGAAAATTCAAACTCCATCTTAATTAATCTAGTGACGAAATTCATTTAATCTCGATAATCTTATCTCAAGCTAAGTTAAAATCACATCTTCTCTTAATTAAGAGAATCACTAAATGACTTTTAACAATTAAAAAAGAACCCCTCACTTTTTTTTTCCTTGAAGAAAATTAAAATGAGAAACTATAATTACAATTTGCAAAACAACTCATGAGACTAAAATCTTTGAGAAAAAAATATCCATCAAAACTGTTACAAAGCACTCCGTGCCATAACAAGTGTTGCACTTTCAATTTTTTTTAGTTTATAATATTGCACATTTTGTATGAAATAATATTAATGCAATATAATCATGACTCGAGTAATGTCCAAACAGATATAATAATTTTCATGTAGAAATACATTAGATTACATGTGTTGAGCCCGCAAAAAAAAAAAAATGTAATGTCCAAACAAATAAAATACGTTTCTTAAAAAGTTTGACAAATCAATTACAATACAGAGTACTTATTACGGGAAAGGAATAATTTCTTTTAATAACCTTCTTCATTTTCCTGTAATATAAATCTGATCCACAAAATATACATGTAGATATACGTTAGATTTTGTTGATCTAACAATATGAACATAATTTACCTGTAAAATTAAATTCAAACAGACACACAACAAAAAATATTTGTCCTGACCCTTTATGAAAAATAACCGTTCCGACAAATCCAAAAAGAGAAACAACCCTAATTATTTCACCTTTTTCTTTTTCTTCTTGAAATGTTCATCAATGGCTCCTCCTCCTCCTCCTCCTCCTCCTCGTCCTCCTCCTCCTCCTCCTCCTGAGTCGTATCCACCATTCTCACTTATTATATTTGCCCATTTCATTTCTTGGAAAAACAGTCAAGCCCACATATAAATAGTCATTTTACCTTGATATATAAGTACCAAAACTATGTCTTCCTATTGTTTTTCTTCTTCTTCTTGGGCTACTACCACTTCTACTGGTTCTTTGTTTCCTTCCATGTCAACTTATCTACTTAAGCCTATCCCGGATGAAGATTTCTTGAAATTCCACGGAATTCATCGCAGGTTGTTCTCACGATTGATCTTTGAACATGACCGTAAGGTCAACGAGTCAATGCTTGTTCTGGCCTTTTGGATGTGGCTTGATATAGAGGGCTATTGTATGACAAGGCTGGTTAAGAAACTCTTGTGGAGATTGAGTCCCCCTGAGCTCTCTCTCGTCGCAGACGAGACCGTGATATGCTTGAGATGCATACAAACTGAGCATGACCATTTCATTTTCTCGAGGAATGATGAAGAGATCTATCATCTCCAGATGTTGATGGAGGATAAAAGGCTTAGTCTTTTATTTCTTCATCAGGATCGGGAAAGGATTCTTTCGAATGTTATGGTTTTACTTAATGAGGTGTGTTGGAGGGCATTCAAAGACATTTTGCAAGACACTTTTGGTGACACATTTCTGTTTAACAACCCTAATGAGGGGGGTAGTAGTAGTAGTAGTAGTAGTAGAAGTACTAGCACCGGAATTCGTACTTCTATGCCTCCAGTTAATGGTATGCCTTCTTACCCTAATGTTGTGCCACAATTAGGGTTTTCAGAGGTGCCACATTTTGCATCTAATGAAGGGGGTGTTGGGCATGGGAATGAAATGGGCATGGCAAATTTTAATGAAGGCGGCGTTGGGCTTGAGAATGGAAT
This sequence comes from Adenophora triphylla var. japonica, assembly GCA_022495995.1. Classification (NCBI taxonomy): domain Eukaryota; kingdom Viridiplantae; phylum Streptophyta; class Magnoliopsida; order Asterales; family Campanulaceae; genus Adenophora; species Adenophora triphylla. The sequence goes on from JAFEMH010003569.1 coordinate 120,174, forward strand.
GGGTATGCCACAATTTACCCCTATTGAAAGCGGCGTTGGGCATAGGAATGGAATTGATATGTCACAATTTGCCCCTATTGAAGGCGGTGTTGGGCCAGGGAATGGACTTGGTATGCCACAATTTGCCCCTATTGAAGGTGGAGTTGGACATAGCAATGGAATGGGTATGTCACAATTTGCCCCTATTGAAGGCGGCATCGGGCGTGGAAATGGAATTGGTATGCCACAATTTGCCCCTATTGAAGGCGGCATTGGGCATGGGAATGGAATGGGTATGCCACAATTTGCCCCTATTGAAGGCAGCGTTGGGCATGGAATGGGCATGCCACATTTTGTACTTGATGAAGGCGTTGGACACGGGAGTGGATTGGGAATGCCCCATTTTGCCCCTAGAGAAGGTTTTGGCCATGGAGCGAGTGATATGGGCATGCAACATTTTGTGCCTAATAATGGTGGTGTTCATGGAATGGGTGCAATGGCGGTGCCTAGTCACGTGGTGGTTCCTAGCCATTTGATTGGGTTTGGACCGCAGATGGATTTTGATGCCCTCTATGAGCTCCGGGATCAAGAAAATCAACAGAGGGAGTTCATGGCTAGAGAGCTAGAATTAATGATGAGCCATGTTCACATTTCTGAGCCTCGCGAGGAACAAGTTCCAGCTGACGATAGGACTATTTTCTTAACCTTCTCAAAAGGATACCCAATATCTGAAAGCGAAATCAGGATCTTCTTCACTAGGTCTCTCTCTCCCCTATCTCTCTCTCTTTCACACACACATACACACACACACTCTTTTTTACTATCTTTACCAAAAAAATTGTTTCATTTTGACTATTTGTGGTCAATAAAATTAAATTTTGACCGAATATTTAAAAGAAATCATTAGTTCTTGCAAATTGATAACAATTGTTATTGAGAATTTACTTAATATTCTTTCAATTGCTGTAGTTTTAAGATTTTAAACATAAAATTGGATGTAATTTATCAATGGTGAAGTCATTCATTTCTGTAAAGGGAATCAAAATTATTTAGGAAAAAATTTGTTACACTTGTCAAATATATAGTACATATTTTGCCAAAAATAAAAGGGGATTAAAATTGATAAAAATGGTATTATAGTGTACTTTTCTTAAATTTGAAGGTACTAAAGGGGTCGAAATTATTAAAAAAATATATGTTTAAGAGTGACTTTGCTGTCGTAAGTTTTTTTTTTTTTAATTTCGTCTTTGTTAGCTACGTATAAAATAAGGAAATGAGACTCTTCTTTTAGAGGAAGGGAGTAACTAAATTAATATTAGTCTTGTTTAAAATACTTGTCTGCACATACAATATATTAGTTAATTTAATTCATGAAATAATTTTATGTTATTTCTTGTGTTGTACATGATAGGAGATTTGGGGACTTCATCGAAGATGTCTTCATGCAAGGAGTACCACGGAACGAGCAACCACTATATGCACGTGTCGTGGCACGCAGGCTTTCTGATGTCAAGCGCATAATCAGAGGGCCTGATGAAAAATTAAAGTTTGCTATTAATGGAAAACACGTTTGGATGCGGAAATATGTGAGGAATGGTACCCCTAGGACGCCTGGGCGAGGTGGTCCGGTTCGTTAAGTGGTGAGGAAGTCCTCATTTTCCTTTAAGGTTTCGTCGTGAACTTTGATTTGAAATTTGAATCGTTTTGTTATGGATGTTAGTTTATTTTACTCGTGTTTGAGTTTTTAATTTTTATTTGCTACTAGAACTGCTTTGAAATCATCGAAAAATGTTGAGGAATCTTTCATTTGATTTTAAGTTTTCATTTTGACTAATAATTTTGGCTATTAGTGACATTACCAACTGTGTGGCATATAGTGATTAAGGACATAGTAACAACTTGTGTTTTAGCTAGAAACTAACATGCATTTAATTGGTTGATCTAATAAGTAAAAAGTAACGGATTTTGAATTTAAAAGAAAGGGACAAATATATTTATTTATTTTAAAAAAAAAATTAAAAAACAAGTAACATAGTTTAAATTTAGGGACAAAAAAACTTAAATGTAAAACATTTTTGATTTTGAATCAAGTTTATTTTAACGAAAGTCATGTTTGGTTATATTTTGATCTTCATTTAATTTAGTAAAGCTTCAATAGAATCCATCCATCTCAATTTTATCAAGTACGTCGCACATTAAATCACCACCTGTTAAAACATGGCAGAGATATCAAGCATGAAAAAGTATTTGAGAGAGAATGATTTTATGTTATTGCTTCTATCATATTTACAATATACAGGCCTTTATATAGGCAACTAATACTACAAAGATAAAAACAATACTAGACTAAATACAATTCACCTAGGGAAGGCACAAAGAACATTGCAGATAAATGTTGGACTGGGACTGTTCATAAACTTCCAGCAGGTTCCATGGGTGGCCAGTGGTATTTACCATGGCCATGGTTCATCACTCCCCCTCAAGTTGGCGCATGAAGATCACGAATGCCCAACTTGCCTAGTAAATAATGAAATTGCCGACGCCCTAATGCCTTCGTGAAAATGTCGGCTACCTGATTCTTCGAATTGACGTGTGACGTGACTATATTACCTGCCTGCATGTGATCTCGAACAAAATGGCAATCTATCTCAATGTGCTTTGTTCTTTCGTGAAACACGGGATTCGCAGCAATGTGGAGTGCCGCTTGATTATCACAATCGAGTAACATAGAATTAGTATGCGCAACTCCCAAATCTTTCAAAAGCTTTCAACCACATTAGTTCACTCGTGGTTGCTGCCATGGCTCGATACTCTGCTTCAGCCGAAGAACGAGACAATATCCCTTGCTTCTTTGTCTTCCATGAAATACCTGATGATCCAAGCTGAATAAAATATCCGGAAAGAGACTTTCTCGTAATAGGACAACTCGCCCAGTCTGAGTCACAATAAGCTCGCAATCGGAGATCGCTATCACATCGCAAGAGAATACCTTGGCCCGGATTCTTTTTCAAGTACCTCAATACACGGTATGCTGCATCTAAGTGTTCTTGCTTGGGGTTTTGTGCAAACTGAGAAAGAATGTGTACTGAGTAACACAACTCTGGTCGTGTGATAGTAAGATAGATGAGACGCCCCACCAATCTTCGATACATTCCTTGATCTTCCACATCACTGCTTGTGGTCAACGCTAGCTTGTGGTTCTGCTCCATGGGGAAATCTACAGGCTTTGATCCGAGCATGCCACACTCTTCAAGGATGTCCAGAGTATACTTCCGCTGGCATAGAAATAGACCTTCATTCCCGCGAGCAACTTCTATGCCCAAGAAATATTTTAGTGGGCCGAGGTCTTTAATACGGAAACATGTGTTTAAGTAAGTCTTGAACTTTTTACATGTCTCTGAATTGTTTCCTGCCAACACAAGATCATCTACATATACCAATAAGCCCATGAAAACTCCGTTACTTTGATAAGTAAATAGAGAATAATCCGCTTGGGACTGAACAAATCCAAACCGGACAAGTGCCGATGATAGTTTTGCAAACCAATTTCTAGAAGCTTGTCGTAAGCCGTAAATTGATTTTCGGAGCTTACACACTTTGTTAACTCCATCTGTGGTATATCCTGGAGGTAGCTTCATGAATACTTCCTCTTTTAAATCTCCATGGAGGAATGCATTATTAACGTCCATTTGGTGTAATTCCCAGCCTTTAGCAACAGCCACAGCAAGGAAGCATCGCACACTAACTAATTTTGCAACCGGAGCGAAGGTTTCATGAAAATCTAACCCCTCCACTTGGGTATAACCCTTCGCTACAAGTCTCGCCTTGTAACGTTCAACAGTCCCGTCCGCATTGTACTTGATTTTGTATACCCACTTGCAATCAATGGGTTTCTTTGATGTCGGTGCATCTTCTATTGTCCATGTGTTGTTTGTTTCTAGAGCCTCAATCTCTTCAGCCATCGCTATCCGCCACATCGGATCCTTTACTGCCTCAGAAAAAGACCTGGGTTCTACTTGTGAGCTTATAGCAGATAATAAAGCTTTATGACGAACTGAGAATCTATCATACGATACATAATTAGTAATGCGATAAGGAGTACCTGTTGACCTTTCATGGAATGGGATTGTACCAGGGAAATCTATACTTGAGCCATGTGATCTCATTGTGTTATCTTGATTGTTTGATGAAGCCAAGCAATTATGTGAACTCACACCAGCAAGACGAGCTGAATATAGCACATAGTCATTCAGGTGAGCCGGTCTTTTGACAATCCGTTGAGGTCTCCCGGTGTGACCTTGAATAGTTTCCTCTTCTTGGACGAAACTGGTGCTCCCCCTTTCTTCTTGCGTAATTGATTCTTCCATCTGGTCAAACTCAATGACTTCACAATCATCATCACCCATCCATAAGCCTGGAATAACATTTTCTTTGTTTGTCCTGAACTCTCCTTGCTTGTGTTTTGCAAAAGGAAATATATCTTCATGAAACACAACATCACGTGAGACTAGGAATTCATGTCTCTCAATATCATAAAGTCTCCAACCCTTCTTCCCATGTGGGTATCCAACAAAGATACATTTTCTACTTCTAGGACCAAACTTATCTTTCTCCCTTGGGCGATAGTGAGCATAGCACAAGCATCCAATAACACGAATGTGCTCATACGATGGTTTATGCCCAAAAAGCTTTTCATATGGTGACTTTCCCAATAATTTGACTGTGGGAATACGATTAATGAGAAAAGTTGCAGCCAATATGCATTCCCCCCAAAATCTAATTGGGAGGCTAGCTTGGAAGCGTAATGCTCTAGCCACTTCAAGTATATATCTATGTTTTCTTTCGACACGCCCATTTTGTTGTGGTGTATCAACACACGATGTTTGATGAGTAATTCCTTTCTCCCGATAGAAATTCAACATCGAGTTAGACACAAACTCTTGGCCATTGTCACTTCGAATACATTTTATGTCTTTACTAAACTGAGATTTAACCATTGCCACAAAATCTTTCACAAGCTTCTCCGTCTCACTCTTTTCAGTCATTAAGAAAGTCCAAACGGCTCGACTGAAATCATCCACAATTGTGAGAAAATAATGTGCACCACAAGAAGAAGCTTTTCTATATGGGCCCCAAATGTCACAATGCACAATATCAAAAGAACTTTGAGATTCATTCTTACTAGTTGAAAAACGAGTACGAGTTTGCTTGGCTCTATGACATGCATCACATACACCAACATTATCAGCCTTATTGCTAGATGAACTGGAAAATAAATTTAAATGCTTATTTGATAAATGGCCCAACCGTCGATGCCACAAAAAACTTGATCCCAATTTCTCTGTCTTCAAAGCCGCACATGAGATCACTGGCTTGAAGTAGTAAACCCCGCCTTGTAGTTCACCCATTCCAATCTTGGTCTTCGAAGTACAATCCTGTATCAAGCAAGACTGATTAGTAAAGATGACATTACATTTCATATCTCTAATTAATTGATTAATAGAAATTAAGCTGCAAGTAAGTCCAGGAGCATAAAGCACATTATGAAGGACTATCTCCGAAGATAACTCAACAATCCCAGCCTTTGTGGCTATCGTTTCCGTTCCATCTGGAAGCATAATCGGTGTGGGATTAACTTTTACCATGCTTTTTAAGAAGTCAAGTCTGTCCGTCATGTGATTAGAGGCCCCACTGTCTAAAATCCATGATAAAGAAGTTTGAGTATGTAAGGCCTTACCACTCGACTTTTCATCTGTGGACTTGGGAATGTCCAATAATGACAATAACTTTTGAACTTGCTCCGGTGTAAGGGTTGAACTAGAGCCTTGAGTAGTCTCATGTTCTCCTGGTGCTTGGACTTGGGACTCCGCATTTGGCAGACTGCATCTTGGCTCCAACGCCTCTTCCTATCTGCCCTCGTCCAGCTCCACGACCTTTGTCTGCAGGGAACTTCTTCCATCCTGGGGGGTACCCAATTATCTCATAACAACTTGTCACATCATGCCCCGCCTTAAGACAATTTGTGCAAGTTTTTCCCGATTTGTTTTTCTCCTGAACATTACCTCTGCCCTTTCCAGATTGAGCAACAAACGCACATTGCTCAGATCGTTCAGATTGATCTCGAGCAACTGCCTTGTGACGCTCTTCCTTCGTGACCATTGCATACGTCTTGCTGAGTGAAGGCAATGGATCCATGCTTAGAATCTGCGATCGAACTGTCCCGAAGGTAGAATCGTCTAACCCCATTAAAAATTGAAAAACTCTTTCTTCATCTCTTTCCTTGACAATAGCTTGGGCTGAACCACATGTGCACGGGGGAATATGGGTATAACTCTGAAGCTCATCCCACATTCCTTTCAATTTTGTATAGTATGCGACAATTGTCATACCTTGTTGTCTTAAAGAAGCAATTTCATTCTTCAGCTGATAAGTCCTTGGTGCATTCCCAATACTGAACCTATCCTTTAAGTCATCCCAGACCTCCTTTGCTGTTTCCAGATACGCAATGCTGGGCTGCAGCGATTTCTCTATCGAGTTGAATATCCATGAAACAATCATGGAATTAACTGGAATCCACAAAGCTGCCTCCAAGGACTTATCATCGATAGGCTTTGTGACAGATCCTTCAACAAAACCGAGCTTATTCTTTGCGCGAAGAGCATTCTTCATGGCTTTCTCCCATGTGTCGTAGTTTGTATCATTCAGCAAACACGATGTAAGAATAACCCCCGGCTGATCAGACGGGTGCAAGTAAAATGGAGAAAGGGAATTAATTGAATTGCTACTTCCGGCCATCTCTAGACAAAGAGAAAAGAAAAAAAAAATTGGTACTGAACCGTTACTGCTCTGATACCATGTTAAAACATGGCAGAGATATCAAGCATGAAAAAGTATTTGAGAGAGAATGATTTTATGTTATTGCTTCTATCATATTTACAATATACAGGCCTTTATATAGGCAACTAATACTACAAAGATAAAAACAATACTAGACTAAATACAATTCACCTAGGGAAGGCACAAAGAACATTGCAGATAAATGTTGGACTGGGACTGTTCATAAACTTCCAGCAGGTTCCATGGGTGGCCAGTGGTATTTACCATGGCCATGGTTCATCACCACCCCACCACCCATACCCCCCCGGGTGGCGTAAGATGTGGGGGTCGATATGGAAACTTCAGAGTTCAGGTCCTTTGAAACTTAAATATTTTAATTACCTTATGCTGATTTTTGGCATGAATAATCATTTACGTACGTTTAAAGAAACTTTAAATGGAGATTTAAGTAGGATTTTTGATCGATAACATATACACTTGTGAGAGATGTTACTTCAAATATATAATATGCACATTCATTGTAAGGGACTTCTCTTAATTAGGCCTATAAATCTAAAACAAATTATCGTATCCTGAATAGATCCTCACTCACATCATATAATAAGTTTCATTATAATATAACTAAGCCTATACATCAATTACTCGGATAAAGAATCTGAATTATATCTACAACAAAAAAGCTTATTAACAACGTTTTGCTAGAAACGTTGTGATTGAACTACTTTAGACAACGTTTTAAAAAAATGTTGTATTTATTAGGAAATAGCGATGTTTATTTATTAAACGTTGTGATTATTAATTTAGATAATTATTCCTTTAGATTGATATAAAGACTTGGATCCAGTTATTAATATTTGTTTCCAACATTTAATTTCGCTTTCTATTACGTATTTTTCAACAATATATCAGTTTAAGATCAATTCATGGAGTTTCAATCTGATGTCATGCTCGACTCGTATTTTGCAAGTTGGACACAAGCTTGTCCTACGTTTCAGTTTAGTTCGTCCAAACAAATAATAGAAGTGTTTCTTTTTAAAATTTAAGACGTAGTTTTTTTTTGTGTTTTTAAATGTGTATTCTTTAAAATGATCCCACTGCTCCAAGTTTCATTTGAAGAACATAAATTTTGGTGTATACTGTTTGATATATATGGGCTTATGCGGAAGCAATTAAAGAGTACTTTGTCCACAAAATCTGGGGAGAAACGCGTTTCTCCGTTGCTTATGGAGAAACGGGGCTTGTTATGTCGCGCGACATACATAGCCACAAAAACTGGATATCACTTCATCGACTCTGATATCCAGGAAGCTTTGGAAAGGATATCCGGAAGCTTTGAAAAGGATATCAGTAAGCTTTGTAAAGGACATAAACCAAATATTTTTTCTGGATATCCTTTACAAAGCTTCTGATATCCATTTCAAAGCTTCGGATATCCGTAAGCTTTGTAAAGAATATCCAGAAAAAATACTTGGTTTCTGAATATCCTTTACAAAGCTTCTGGATATCCATTTCAAAACTTCTGGATATCCAGAAGCTTTGTAAAGGATATCCAGAAACTGGCTACTTATGTCGCGCGACATAATAAGCCCCGTTTCTCCATACGCGACGGAGAAACGCGTTTCTCCCCAGACGCACTCGTACTTTGTCAGTCCTAGTACTTAAATGAATATTAATATTTGAGTCTCGCGTCGAAATTCATTAAGTCAAATTTTAAGACATAATTATTTAAAAATAATAATTTATATATTATATTATGTGCTTCCATTGCATGTTTCACTATATATCTTCCCATTATGTGTTAAAATGTGTTTGCATCCTTGCCTTTTGAATTGCCACCCACTTAACTGAGAATTTTTTTTTATGTGGAATTTTTCTTTTATCCGGGCTGTTGCTCTAATACTACTGTAAATCTGAGTTTTCACGAATAAGTTTTGGAAATGGAAAAACATGCAGGTTAAGCAATGCCTAAAGAAGTTTTCTCTAATACTATCAGTACTTTTAGAAATGCTAGATTTCTTTTTTGGCACAAATTGTGGCGTATTAAAAACGCAGGAAATGCTTGTTCAGCACTTATAAGCATGTAAAATAAAAACCTTCACTACGAAATGTCATATATATATATATATACACTAGTACATATGCCCGTGTCCGAGGACACGGGTCTTTTTTTTTTTAATTAACATAAACATTATAGTTACAAATTATAGTGATGTATGAACATAAACATTATGCCCTTGTTTACAAAAAGATAAGACATAAATTAACATCTAATTAACATATAGATTTTTAACCAGTTGAAGTAAAGATGTTGTCTCAATCGAAACAGACATTGGCCAGAGGTACGTTTACATAAAAGCACCTGAAATAAATAAAAAATGAAATCAATATATTTTTATTAAATTAACAATATAATAATTAAAAAAAAATAATAATTACCTTATTATGCCCATTCCAAGTCTTTGTCGTAGGTTTGTGCAAGCGTCTATATTCTTTCACGCACTCATCCCATGACTACAAATATATGATTCAAATATTTGAGAATGATGATAAAAAAATGTATCTTTTAAAAAATTGTTTAAGTTATCTTTTAAATTACATGCATTTAAATTACATGCATCAAATTATAAATAAACAATAATAAATATTTAAACTGAAATTATAAATAAACAATACTAAATATTTAAACCGAAATGAATTAAATACCAGTGGGGGCAATGCAACTGTCGGTAGGTTGGTTAGTCGATTTTGATCCTAATAATGAATTCTAAATATTAGTCAAATAGTCAAAAATCTATATATATTCGTTAATTAATGTAAATACAAAAAAAAAGAAATAAAAACTTAATTTAACATCAAATGTTTACCCTTATCATTTCATCGTGTTCAAAAGGTTCTCGCATGACAATCGAGACATTGTTTCTTCGCAAAATGTCAATCTAAAAATCACATTATTATTTATTAATTTTTTTGATAAAAACAAATTTACAATAAAATAGTAATAGTAAAATATTAACTTACAGTTTCACTTAGAGCCGAATCACCATGTCCATAAATATTCAATGTTCCTTGATCGTTCATTTTTTTCAAACCTATAAAATTAAACACAACTTGTAAATCTATAGTATAAATAAATCTATAGTATAAAACACTATCTAAATCAACATTCAAATAAAAAATAAACAATATCTATTTTGAAAGTCTTCAATTATAAAATTAAACACAACATAAAATTAAACACAATTAAAAAAAAATCCCATGCCTGGCCATTAAAATGGTTATTTTTTTTTATTTTTAATGCTCTCTCTCTCTCTCTCTAACTCTCTCTATCTCTCTCTCACACACACAGAAACACAAAATCAAAAACACACCGCCTCCCGATCCCTTCATCCCGTCGACCTTATCCCAAATTCACATGAACCCTAGTTTTTCTTCCTTCAACAAAGCATGGTCCAGCTCAAATTAGGGTTACCATTATTGATTTCACTACTCCTCAACCCATTTTATTTGGCGGAGTCAAGTTGCATGCGAGGTTGCGAGTTGGCGCTCGGTTCATACTACGTTTGGCCGTGTTCGAACTTGACTTTCATCACCGGCGTTACAAACGGCGAAATCAACAATATTCTCAGATACAACCCTCAAATCGCGAACCGTCTGCAATTCGTCTTGGATCCGCCTCCAAACCGTCCGCAATTCGCCCTCAATCCGGCCGCAATTCGCCCTCAATCCGGATTCAAGGTTGGTTCATCTTTATCATTGTTCCAGTTGTTGTTGTTGTTTTAGATTGAAGGTAATTTCCCTCCGGAGCAACCAGTTGTTGTTGTTGGTTCGTTGTTGTTGTTTTGGAACAATGAACCAAAATTGCTCCAACGTTTTTTTTTTAATTAAAGAACACAAATTAGTTAGTTTGGATTGAAGGTTGGATTGTTGGTTCATTGTTCCAGTTGAAGGTAATTTTGGATTGAAGGTTGGATTGTTGGTTCTTTAACTGTGTATAAACTTTTCTCTTTCATTCATGGATTCAATGGTTCATTGTTCCAGTTGTTGTTGTTTTGGTTAAACAGAGAAATTAAACAGATGAGGGAGAAATTAAACAAAGGATTAAGCAATAAATAAATGTGTATGAACATTAAAGAAGTGGTGTATATAAATGAGAAAGTAAATACCTTTTGAAGTTAATTTGAAATTTGGATTTTTGTAAATTTGGAATCTGTAAATTTTTTGGAGCTTAAATTTCAAATTAAACAGAGACATTATAAAGAAGTGGTGGAGTATATAAATGAGAAGGGGGTGTGGATCTGTTGTTTTGACAAATTCAAATTTTAGGAGGGAAAGATTAAACAGGGAAAGATTATTTTGAAAAAAAAAAAAGAAGGGGGCAAAATGGGAAAGGGAGTGAATAGTGAAGGCAAAATGGTCATTTCCGCGAATGGAACTATTCACGCTACAGTGGAAAGACTGCTTCCATTTATACTATATACTCCCTCCGTCCCGCTAATATTAGCACACTTTCCTTTTTGGGCGTCCCGCTAATATCCGCACACTCCCAAAAAGGAAACTTTATATTAATAAAATATTCACCCAACCCCACTCATTCTCTCTCCTACATTATTTTAATACTCACAACACTATTATAATTTATTACACCCTCCACTCATTCTCTCTCCACTCATTCTTTTACCACATGACATTTTATTAAAATATCATATTCCTTAATTCCCAAGCAAAACGGTGTTTGTGCTAATACTAATGGGACGGAGGGAGTATATATATATATATATATATATACTCCCTCCGTCCCGTAGCTTAATTCACAAACACCGTTTGCAATGTGTTTTAAGGAGGGAGTATTATATTGAAAATGTTGTGAGTGTGAAAATAAAATAGGAGAGAGAATGAGTGGAGGGAATAGTAAATTATAATGGTGTTGTGAGTATTAAAATAATGTAGGAGAGAGAATGAGTGGAGGGAATAGTAAAGATTCCTTTCCATTTTAGGTAAGTTTTAAATGTGTGAAGTAAGTTTTGGGACGCCCAAAAGGGAAAGTGTGAAGATTGTTACGGGACGGAGGGAGTATATATATATATATATATATATATATATATCAGGATTTAATTCATTAATGTATTATATTTATTTATGGCGAAAGATTTGTCAAAGAGCTCTATCTCAAACGGCTTCCAGTAGTCCTTTCTATATGAAAAGTCATGTGTTCAATCTCCGCCAAATACACTTTCAAGTGTCACTTTTGTAATAACTTAAGACATTTATTAATTAAAATAACCTATTTTGTGGTCAAAGATTTAGGTTAATGTTCTTTAGTGAAAAACTTGTTGCTAATTTCACCGAAATTCCCCAAATTTTAATTTTTCACATTAAATTTTGGTCAATATGGTTTGATGTGCTTCTACGGAAGGGACAAAAAAGTATTTTGTCGGTTTAAACTTTAAACTTATTTAAAGCGTGTTTGTCGCATCTGATTGCTGATGGTCCATATCTTATGGTTGATGGCTAATAGTTATTCACTTAGGACTGGTGTATTAAATATTGTTTGGAGTAGGTTTTAGGGGAAACTTGTTTCTCCATAAGTTATAAAAAGTCCACTTTAAAACAGTGAGTTTAGGCTTTAAAACACCAAGTTGATATATTTAAAAACAAGACTTTTTATAACTTATGGAGAAACAGGTTTCCCCCAAAAATTTTTGTATTGTTTGTTTGGGTTGTTTTGAAAATGCTTATGAGCTTTCTAGTTGTATTTTTTATTAAAAATCTAAAAAATATTAAATTATGATAAGAATACAAACACGTAATTAACTCATATGCATGTCAATATAATTTAGAATTAATTAATATAAATTATTATTTTTTGAATTAAAATAAACACACTTATGATATTTATTAACATATTTAAATTGAATTAAATATTTATTTACTTTTTTCTTTTTTAATTCAAGTAACTTATATAAATTCATAATATTATTAAATAACCGAATATTTAATTATGTTAGTAAATTCATAAGAGTATATTTTAGTTATACACAAATAATGTTAAAAAATTATAAATAAATTTATTAAAGTTAAATTGTGATTCAAAATTAAAGAAACCATCAATATATTTAAAATATAACAATCTTAAAAAAAATCTAATTATGTTATTTATTAATTTCAATTAATTTTAGAAAAGGGGAAAGGGGAGTAATTTAATTAGGAAAGAGAGGGTAATTTGTGAATATAAAATGGTTATTAAAAATATAAAAATGCGTGTTACAAAATACTCCCTTCGTCCCATCTCACTTGATACCAAAAATTTTGTCACAAGATTTAAGGAAAAGTAAGAAAGAGAATTAGTGAAAGGAACGTTGTTGTGAGTAGGAAGTGTAAAATAGGAGAGGGAATAAGTGAGAGGAATAATAATTTGATTGTTGTTGTGAGTATAAAAACTTGTCATTTTGGGTAAAATCAAGTGAAATGAGACGCACCAAAAAGGAAATTAGTATCTAATGAAGTGGAACGGAGAGAGTTTACGGTTTGGTGCTTTTTGGCTTTCACTTATTCATAATACAATTGAGTTGTACCTCACTAATGGGCTTTTGATTTATAAGTGAAAACAAACATTACAATTATTGCTTATTTTAAGTTAAAAGTCAAAAGTCACTCAATATAACTTATAAGTGGAATCAAACAAACACTTATTCTTTGGAGTCTGATATCAAAATTCATAAAGTTAAATTTAGGTCATTTCATTTTATTTTTGAGAAAATCAATTTATATGTATTTTGTTAAATAAACCATGAATTACTCATTGATTTGAGATTCGCTTTTTTATCGTACTTCTTTTATAATTTTCCAATATACTGTATATATCAGCGTAAATCTAGGGGAACACAATAGAAACCTCATGTAGAGATATCGAGAAGGAAATTTGGGATGTTAGAATTCCATCGTTTAATTTGTTTTCATTCACTCCTAGAAGCCCGTGATTTTCGCCATTAAAAAAGTTCGATTGCTAACCTATCAACTAGTTAGAGACTAGTCTTTTGTCGCTGATAATTTAGCCACTAAATTGCAACCGAACATTCTATTTATCATAATTAGCAATTGATTTGCAACTAATTTCATTTGTTGCAAGTTTTGCATCTGACGTGTGATACAACTTATATTGTGGCTAAATTAGCAACTACAAAAGTTAACTATTTGATCTTTGTAATAAGATTAATATATCCAAACTTAGCTACTATTTAGCTACTAAAATATTTTAAACAATCTGCATTTTTATGTCTTTCATTTTTTTAGACCAAAATTGTTAATTGCATTCCGGTTGCAATTCGATTGCAATAAGTTGTAATTTAGTGGCCAAATTAGCAACTACAAAAGATAAGTCTCTGAAATGTAGTTTGGTAATTAGCACCTAAACTCTTATTGTGCCAACACCCATGTTTATCACTTGAGGTATGTACGTTGAATCCATATAGCTTCTTGAGATTTTCAAGTCTCTATAGTCCTCGAGGCAGATAATGAAGTTCTGGAAATTACCCATATCCATTACTAGAAATTCATGTTTTAGGCACTGCTTTATGCCATCAAAAAAATTTGGTTGCTAACCAACTAGCCAGTTAGAGACTAGACTTTTGTAGTTGCTAATTTGACTACTAAATTGCAACTAGTTACAACTGAAATGCAAACGAACATTTTTCTTGTCAAAATTAGTAACTAATTTGTTGCAAGCTTTGCGTCTGACTTTTGATAGAACTTAAATTGTGGTTAAATTAGCAACTACAAAAGTCGATTATTTGATCATATTAATTAGATTAATATATCTAAATTTAGTTACTATTTAAATACAAAAATATTTTAAACAATGTGCATTTATATGCATTTTATTGTTTTTAGAAAAAAATTGATCTGTTGCAATAAGTAGTAATTTAGCAGCCAAATTAGCAACTATAAAAGATTAGTCTCTAACTAGTATTTTGGTTAGCACCTAAACTCTTTCGATACCAAAAAACAGCGACTAAAATATAAATTTCTATTAGTGTCTAAAGAAACAGAGTCCATAACTTTGAGCTCCTTTCTCAAGTCATGAAAATTTATTGTGTCCCTCGTGATTCCTAAGCGGCGAGAGTCTGTTGTATGTATCTAGTTAGGTTTATCACCAAAGCTGGAAAATGCTTTTTCCTTGGCAACTAGTATTGTCAACTCTCTCTGACCAATTCATGCACCTTTTGCAAGTAATTGGCATTGATAGAAAGTATCCTAAGGCTATCATGATTTTGTTAAAAAATCAGATCCTTTTTATTGATTATACTTTCATCTTTTAACCGTACTCCCAAAATGCGGAGTTTGGTTAAACCCCTAAGTTCAGCAAGCTAACACCCATGTTTATCACTTGAGGTAGGTACGTTGAATCTATATAGCTCTTTGAGATTTTCAAGTCTCAATAGTCCCCGAGGCAGAAAACTAAGTTATGGGAGTTACCCATATCCACTACTAGAAATTCATGTTTTTGGCACTGTTTTTTTGTCATCGGAAAAGTTCGTTTGGTAACCAAACAACTAGTTTGAGATTTGTCTTTTGTGCTTGCTAATTTGCCACTAAATTGCAACTGAATCGCAACTAACACTCCGTTTGTATGGGGAAAATGTTTTTGGAAAAATGTTTTCCCCATTTTTCAGTGTTTAGTAATCATCGAAAAATAAAGTCAACAGAAAAAAATCGATCAATGAAAAATAGTCTTGTTTCCTAAGGAAAATGACTTAAGGATTTTTCCTCCTCAAAATATTTTCCAAAAAATGCTTATTAACACCATCACCACCCACCCACCCCCACTATAACCCCCCCTTCCCCCGTCATATTTTTTTTTTGCTCATATTATTTTTTTTTTTAAATTAACTCTCTTATCGCCCTACAACCCCCACCCACCCCACCCCCCCCCCCCCCCATCAAAAAAAAAATTGCTCATATTTAAATTATTTTTTGACAACTCCCCTGTCGCCTCTCCACCCCAAACCACCCACCACCCTAACCTCCCCCCACCCCACCCACCCCCTCCCCCCCCTCAATTTTTTTAACTCATATTAAAATTATTTTTTAACAACTCCCCTGAACGCCCCTCTTACGTGCCCATCCTCCCGTCAATTTTTTTTACTCATATTAAAATTATTTTTTAACAACTCCCCCAACCATCCCGACACCCACCCTTCAATCACTCACTAACCCACCCCAACCGCCTACATTCACTCTACCTACCCACTCTATTTCCACTACTCTACCCTATTCTAATCCTAACCCCTACCTCGCCCTCTCCCCACCATAGACCATTTACTGGCCACATCCAACTCGGGAACCTCGACGGTATATCCCTTATCACACTTTGTCTCTTATAAAAGGTTTTCTAATGCTCACAAATGTTATTTGGTGGCCATCACCGCACATGATGAGCCAAAATATTTTAATCAAGAGGTTAAAACATAGGAATGGTGCGAGGCAATGCAAAGGGAGATCAAGGCACTTGAATCAAATTGATGTAGTTCCTCAAGTGATCCCAACAGCCCAAGGAAGTCTGTTCAAGCCAACACAAGAAGGCAGTGGCAAGGCAGCAATCACAACAGCAAGCAACGACAGCAAGATGGAGGAGGCAACGCCAGGCGGGCGCACCATTTGGAAGCTGGCGGGCGCACGGGATGCGGGACGGATGCAGGGGCCACGGGGCTTGAGGCGGACGCCTCACAATGTTCCATGCGGCCGCCTCAAGCTGATTTCACCAGGCCATGACTCTCGGTGGTGGAGGCGGGCGCTTCAAGTTGAGTGGGGCGGGCGCCTCACGACGACGCAAATTCCTTATTTACGTTTCAACTATTTCCTTAATCAATTTTGCTGATGTTTGGCACGTTTAAGCAGGGATAATTTGGTCTTTCTCTTGTCATTTTGTTCTAGGGTTTAGATGAAGTATTTAAACATCTTTTTGCTGGGATTAATGCAGACTTTGTTATTTGATTTTTCATAAGAAAGCTGAAGCTTTTCTTCGGAACTTTGGTTGTTAGTTCCGTTCGGCTATTTCTCATAGGCTTTTGGCTATCATTTGGTATCAGTATCCTGGTTATCAATGGCCGAACGCGGACGTGGTGCTCAAGATGGTCGTCGTGGGCAGGGTAGAGGCCGGCGTGCAAACCCCCAGGCGGATGAAATCCATCGTGAGAGAGACCTACGCGATATTGAGAATGACGAATTGTGAAACCAAGTTCAGCGGCTCCAACAGCAGATTGCTGATATGAGGGCTCCCACTGATGTGGGCTCTGATTCAGACGGCTCGTCTGATGAGGGAGGCTTTGCAGACGGGCGCAATCCCTTCGCTCGTGGTCATGATCGTGGACACAGGCTTGGGGCTGATCCTTCGAAGGATATCGGCATGAAGATCGACATCCCGGAGTTTGAAGGTAAGGCACACCCTGATGAGTTCATTGATTGGCTAAATACTGTTGAACGTGTGTTTGATTTGAAACCCATGGACGATAGTCATAAGGTTAAGGTTGTGGCAATCAAATTGAAAAAGCATGCTTCTATATGGTGGGAACATGTTAAGAGGCAACGGGCGAGAGAGGGGAAATCGAAAATTCACTCTTGGGATAAGATGAAAAAGTTGCTACGAAGGAAATTCCTTCCGGACCACTTATAGACGAGGAGGCTTTTCTTGATTACCATAATTTGAAACGAGGGGGGATATGACCGTTGAGGAGTTCATCAACGAGTTTGATCGTTTGCGGATGCGGTGTGATGTTTCCAAAGAGGATGAACAGGGCCGTTGCTCGCTTCCTTGGGGGACTACGTGTTGACGTGTCGGAGGTGGTTCAATTGCAGCGTATTGGACCTATGCGGATGTGTGTCGACTTGCCTTGAAGGTTGAGAAACTTGGTTGAAGCGAAAGAAAGTGGTGAATCGTTGGCCGAGCGAGATGTTACAAACACTAGGGGCGTTGGTAGTTCTAGCACACCAAAGGGGTTCCCCCAACCGCTCCAAGACACCGATTCTGACCAATTCGGGTACCACTGCGGCAAATACTAGGGAGGCGGCTGCGAGATGCTTCAAATGTCGGGGTATTGGTCACCTTCAAGCCGAGTGTCCCAACAGGAATGTTCTTGCCTTCTTGGAGGAAGAGTTGCCGGTCTATGATGAAGCGGACGAGGTGTCAGACGACGAGAGGCGAGGTGGTTTATGCGGACGAGGGTCCGGCCTTGGTGGTTAGACGTGTGTTGAACACAACAGTGTGGATGATGATCGGTGGCTTCGCCATAATATCTTCAATACAAAAATGCTGCACCGCTAAGGGTAAGGTTTGCAAGGTTATTATTGATGGTGGTAGTTGTGAGAATGTTGTGTCTACTACAATGGTGGATAAGCCGAGTTTGCCTACGGTTGTACACCCACGCCCATATAAGTTGTCTTGGTTGATCAAGGGCAATGAGCTCAAGGTGGATAAGCGGTGCCTCATGCAGTTTTCTATTGGCAAACGTTATAGAGATGAGGTGTGGTGTGATGTGGTACCAATGGATGCATGCCATATTTTGTTGGGTAGGCCGTGGTTGTTTGACAGGCGGGTTAAGCATGATGGGTTCAAGAATACGTACACCTTCCGCATGAATGATGTCTCTATTACTCTTTGTCAGACGGACCCGAGACAGAGGCGAGACTATTAGTGAGAAACCTACGATCGCTGTTGTTCACCAACTCCTTAGCCGTGCGAGTTTGATTCAGCAACTGCAGTGGAGCAGGGGTTCTATGTTCTTGTCGTGCTTGAGGAGAACGAGTCGGGTATGGCCACACCCGCAGAGGTACAGTCATTACTTGAGGATTACGGTGATGTTACTCCTGATGAGATTCCTCCGGGACTCCCCCCCATGAGAGATATTCAGCATTGTATTGATCTTGTTCCGAGTGCTTCTATTCCGAACAAGGCTGCCTATCGGTTGAGACCCAAGGAACATGAAGAGTTGGAGAGACAGGTGAGGGAGTTACTTGACAAGGGTGTCATTCGGGAAAGTATGAGCCCATGTGCGGTTCCGGCTTTGATGGTGCCCAAGGCAGAAGGAACATTGCGTATGTGTATGGATAGTCGGGCGATCAATAAAATCACCATCAAGTACATATTTCCCATTCCTCGGATCGATGATTTGCTTGACCAGTTACATGGTGCGGTGGTGTTTTCCAAGATTGATTTGCGAAGCGGGTACCACCAGATTCGTGTCAGACCGGGGGATGAGTGGAAGACGGCTTTCAAGACTCGGGATGGTTTGTATGAGTGGATGGTGATGCCGTTTGGACTCTCTAATGCTCCTAGCACGTTCATGCGACTCATGAACCATATTTTAAGACCTTTCATTGGTACGTTTGTTGTTGTTTACTTTGATGACATCTTGATTTATAGTAAATCTGTGGCACAACACTTGGGACACTTGAGACAGGTTTTTGATGTTCTGCGTGAGCAGAAATTATATGCTAATCGTAAGAAGTGCCACTTTTTGACGGAGCAAGTGACTTTCTTGGGGTATGTTGTTACCAAGGAGGGTATTCGTATGGATGATTCGAAGGTGGAAGCTATTACTAGCTGGCCTACACCGACGAATGTTCATGATGTTAGGCAATTCCATGGTTTGGCTTCCTTCTATCGCCGTTTCATTCGTGATTTTAGCAGTATTATTGCCCCTCTTATTGACTGCATCAAGGGGAGTGTATTCGTGTGGAACAAGGCAGCGGAGGATGCTTTTCAGCTTTTGAAAAAGGCGGTGACACAAGCTCCTGTTCTTATTTTGCCCGATTTTGATGAGGTTTTTGAGGTTCATTGTGATGCCTCCAATGTTGGCGTTGGTGGTGTGTTGAGTCAGAATAAGAAGCCTGTCGCCTTCTTTAGCGAGAAACTGAACGATGCTAAGAAGAAGTACTCTACCTATGATAAGGAATTCTATGCCATTGTTCGCACCTTGGAGCATTGGCAACATTATCTATTGTCACGGGAGTTTGTGTTGTATTCTGATCATGAGGCACTCAAATACATCCAAGGGCAGCATAAGATTAATCTGCGACATGCCAAGTGGGTGGAGTTCATTCAGATTTTTACGTTTGTCATTACACATAAGGCGGGAGTTCAGAACCGTGTGGCTGATGCTTTGAGCCGTCGACATGCCTTACTATCTACATTACAGGTTGAGGTATGCGGATTTGACACTTTTCGTGATTTGTACCGTGATGATCCATATTTTGGGGAGGTTTGGGATAAGTGTACTCGGGGTAATTTTCTGCAATTTTTGATTCATGATGGCTACTTGTTTAAGGGGAACAAACTTTGTGTCCCTTATTGTTCTTTGAGGGACCTGATCATATATGAGAGTCATGAAGGGGGACTTGCAGGACACTTTGGCAAAGATAAAACATTGGCTCTTGTAGGCGAGCAGTTCTTTTGGCCAAGGTTGGGGCATGATGTTGCTCGGTTTGTGGAAAGATGTCGTGTGTGTCATGTAGCCAAGACTCGCAAGTCAGCCTTGAGGCCTTTATACTCCTTTGCCGGTTCCTACGCTTTCCAGGTGGGAGGACATTAGCTTGGATTTTGTGTTGGGATTGCCTCGTACGCAGCCGACGAGAAGGATTCCATTATGGTGGTGGTGGATCGATTTTCAAAAATGTCCCATTTTGTTCCTACTTGATAAGACATTTGATGCAACACAAGTGGCAGATTTGTATTTCAAGGAGATTGTGAAGTTGCATGGCATTCCAAAATCACTTACTTCTGACAGGGATGTCAAGTTCGTTAGCCATTTTTGGCGCACATTGTGGAGGAAGATGGGTTCGCGCTTACAGTTCAGTAGCTCGTATCACCCGCAGACAGATGGACAAACTGAGGTAACTAATCGTAGTTTGGGTAATTTATTGCGCAGTTTGGTTGGTGACCATCCCCGTCAGTGGGACTTGACACTTGCACAGGCCGAGTTTGCTTACAATAATTCTCGGAACAGCACTACGGGCAAAAGCCCTTTCCAAGTTGTGTATGGCCGTAACCCTGTCAGCCCATTGGACCTCATTCCTCTTCCGGTTACTAGTCATTACAGTTCGGATGCGGAGGCGCGTGCAACTCAGATTAAAGAGCTTCATGAGCAGGTTCGCAAGCGCATTATACGTCAAAACAACATGTACAAGCAGCGGGTGGACAAGCATCGCAAGCGGGTTGTGTTTCAGGTTGGAGATTTGGTGTGGGTGCACTTGAGAAAGGAGAGATTCCCAGCTGGTCGTTTTGGCAAGTTACAACCAAGGGCTGATGGTCCATTTCGTGTAGTGGAGCGGATCAATGACAATGCCTACAAGATCGACTTGCCCGGTGAGTACAACGTCTCTGCCACGTTCAATGTTGCGGATTTATCAGCTTACCATGGAGACAATGACGATGATGGCAACTCGTGGACGAGTTTTTCTCAAGCGGGGGAGGATGATGTAGTTCCTCAAGTGATCCCAACAGCCCAAGGAAGTCTGTTCAAGCCAACACAAGAAGGCAGTGGCAAGGCAGCAATCACAACAGCAAGCAACGACAGCAAGATGGAGGAGGCAACGCCAGGCGGGCGCACCATTTGGAAGCTGGCGGGCGCCTGGGATGCAGGACAAGGATGCAGGGCCACGGGGCTTGAGGCGGACGCCTCACAATGTTCCATGCGGCCGCCTCAAGCTGATTTCACCAGGCCATGACTCTCGGTGGTGGAGGCGGGCGCTTCAAGCTGAGTGGGGCGGGCGCCTCACGACGACGCAAATTCCTTATTTACGTTTCAACTATTTCCTTAATCAATTTTGCTGATGTTTGGCACGTTTAAGCAGGGATAATTTGGTCTTTCTCTTGTCATTTTGTTCTAGGGTTTAGATGAAGTATTTAAACATCTTTTTGCTGGGATTAATGCAGACTTTGTTATTTGATTTTTCATAAGAAAGCTGAAGCTTTTCTTCGGAACTTTGGTTGTTAGTTCCGTTCGGCTATTTCTCATAGGCTTTTGGCTATCACAAATGGCACGTGGACCTTGGAGAATCGATCCTCCCGGCAAACGGGCCATTGAATCCAAATGGTTTATAAAATAAAGTACAAGCCCAATGGAAACATTGAACGCTACAAAGCTCGCCTTGTTACAAAGGGGTTCACTCAAGTAGAGGGGATTGATTTCCATGAGACCTTTGCACTCGTGGCCAAACTTGTGAAAGTCCGAACACTGCTTGCCGTCGCAGCCAAGAAAAATTGGGCTTTGCAACAGTTGGATGTAAATAACGCCTTCCTCCATGGTGACTTAACCGAGGAAGAGTACATGAAAAATCCCCAAGGAGTTGCGCGAAGGGAGAAACAAAGGTTTGCAAGTTACATAAATCCTTATATGGGCTCCGACAGGCATCACACAACTGGTACAAAAGTTCACATAAGCATTATTGGTTTATGGCTTTCATCAGTCGAAGGCTGGCTGACCATTCATTGTTTATCTTAGAAAAAGGTCAAGTCTATATTTTTGCTCTTATTTATGTCGACGATGTAATTCTAGCCGGGAATGATGAAAATGTGATCTGGCCTCCAAGAAGGGGTCCATCGAAAAACCCTTGTGGGGAATCTACCAATGAATCACAATTTCTTCGACCAAACCCGATTGAAATCGGCCTCATGTGATAATTGAATAAGAATATGCCTCGAATCGATATGCCCAAGCTTAAAATCAGCTTGTAAACCAAACTTTAGGAAATACCGACGAGCACCATACATTGAAAGCCTTCCTTTGGTAAAATTTCCAACCAAAGTAAGCATAAAAGGTTTGGCCAACGTATTGATGATCTCTTTAGGAAACTTGTGTACAGGTTCACCGTGATAGGAAGGATTAAACCTTCGAAGGCGATGGCGGCTGCGTATCTAGATTAGGGCTTGGTTTGTTGACGACGGCGGCCACCAGATTTAAAGGTGGAGACGATAGGTCAGGGTCACGGCCAGACGAAGACGACGCCCAGATGCCGGCTAAGATGACCAGAGAAGACGTAGGGCGCCCAAAGGGCAGAAACCCTAGAAATAGCATCTACTAGTCGCACCTTTAGTGTGTGTTTTAAGGAAATGTTTTTAACAATTGTTTATTATTTGATGTATAGAATCATCAATAAAACAAAGAAAAAGTGACATTTTTTTTTGGTATATGACAAATGTATAAATGACATTTTTTATCAAAATATAGCATCATTACAAGTATAATGATATCTAAAACTCAATGACCTATTTGTTAATTTCTAAAACTATTAAAACATTTATTTGACAAAATAACCCACCCGTGTGGCATCTACTTAGTAATAATTCCACATTTCTTACGATTAGCCTTCTTATACAAATTAATCTCTTGATTGAACAAATTTACAAGCTTCACCAAATTATCATTTCATCACCACCTTAAGCCAAAATTTTGTAAAAAAATAGTTTTTTCGTAACATTAGAAAAAAAACTAGTTTTAAAGCATTAAGTCTAGCTAATAAGAGTGATGATCTGTTCTGAAAACTAGTTTTTTATAACATTTTGAAAAAAACTAGTTTTTCACAAGAGTTACTCCCACCTTAATTAGAGAATATAAAGGAAAAAAATAACCCGCGCCCAAAAATAATACAAAATTACATATAAAATAAAATTAATAATGTGGGTCCTGAAGAAAATTGAAATAATTTTAAACTCAAGTGTACAACGGTTGAAAGAGTCCAACGCATGAGAGTGTAATTAACTCCTTCTATCAGAATCCCTACAAAATCTGATTTTTTTTTTTATTAATTTTTTTAATTTTTTTTTAAATTTTCAACAAAATTTGAATCTAACAGAACTCCCCTAATCTTCAGGCTGACCGTTTGAGAGTCAATATTCTATATTCCCCACAACAAAAATAAGCTATCTTTGATAAACAAATAAAGAAATACATTAACAAATTCATTATTCTGTACAAATCTTATTTCCTTCACTCACTACTCTTTAACCTTATAAACCACGATTGACAAGTTTTGTCAGTAAATAAATCTCGATTTCGCGTTGTTCAAAGTCGGAGCGGCTCATTGCGATATTTAGATTGTAAGTATAGTACTACGTACTTTTTAATTATTTGTTTTTCTTTACAATTATTGGATGGTTGATTGAAAAAATTGGTTCTTGAATAATTTATGATATGTAACTTGATATTTTCTTTGAGTGATTTTCTAATAATGATAGTGTGTCTGATATATATATATATATATATATATATATATATATATATATATATATATATATACTCCCTCCGTCCCCGAACAATCTTCACACTTTCCCTTTTGGGCGTCCCAAAACTTACTTCACACATTTAAAACTTACCTAAAATGGAAAGGAATCTTTACTATTCCCTCCACTCATTCTCTCTCCTACATTATTTTAATACTCACAACACCATTATAATTTACTATTCTCTCCACTCATTCTCTCTCCTATTTTATTTTCACACTCACAACATTTTCAATATAATACTCCCTCCTTAAAACCAAGGCAAACAAAGTGTTTGTGAACATTGTTCCGGACGGAGGGAGTATATATATATATATATATATATATATATATATATATATATATATATATAGTAATTGTAGATCTTTTATTTGCTAGTTTTTAGTTTTGCATGGTAGATATTAATGAGGTAGGTCTTAGTTTTTTTGTTAATGTGGTTTGTGATAGCATTAGATCCATGTTTGTAGAACTTGGAATTACAACTCTGTTTGTAAAAGTTTGTATCAATTCATTTTTTTCAAAAAATAACTATTTAAAATTCAACGGAAAAAAAAACATATTAAAAATACGAGCCCTTTTAAAAAGGCCGCATATTTTTCGAAAAGATCTTGATTTAGTTCATAGAAACAAATATAAGTAAATACAAATTAAAAAGTGATTAATTTAACAAACACATTTAAATTAAAAGAAAAGCCCATTTATATTATTTCATTTCAGAATATTTTTTTCTGTAGGACAATATTATTTAAAACCATTGCACCAGATGAGTCATATTTTTTTTGAGTTTCATATGTCACTCATAAGATTTTATTCATAGGGAATTGCAGTATTACATTTCATATTTGTTTTTGTTTCTAACTAATGTAATGGATATTCAGAATTTTAGTCTCGATTTATGATAATTATTTATCATTTTTTTCGTAAACTTCTTTCGTGATTATGAGAATACATGTGAATGATTTATATGCAAGCTTTTATATTAAAAATTTAGCTTTTTTATTTACTGATCTTCGTTTTCGTGGTAGAAATTAATGAGAATGGTCTTATATTGTTGTGTTCGTATTAGTGAAACTTGCGATAGCATTGAATCCGGGTTTGTAAAACTTAGAATATACATTTTTTTGAGAGGTAAACTTTGAATAATTAGAGTTCATTTTTTACGAAATTTAGATTAATTTTGATTGAATTTCATACCTCACCGATATATTTTTAATCAATTCTTTTTACAGACGCGATTTTGATATTACATTCTTCTAATTCGATCGATAATTAATTATAGTCAAATTTATTTTCTAGATTTAGTTGTTTGGTATATATATCTTTGACTCTTTTAGGCTAAAAATATTAACTGTTTTGACTTTTGACAGAAAATAGTTTTTGAAAAAATGCCCATATATTGTGTAAATCTGAAACATAAAATAAAATAGATGCAATTTAAATCATAGGAGTGAGTATTTTGCAATTTATATCCAAAAGTGATTATTAGATTTCAAAATATTTTCATAACTGAAAAAATAAGGCTTACCAAAATAATGAAATATAATACCTCGTCCAAAAAAGGACTATCATGTTTGACTATTCTTGGTCAACAAAATTAACATTTATAGTATATTACTACTTCTTTTAAATTGTAAAAATTATTATTGTAATCTACTACTCCGTCCCAATAAGAGCTGCCCATTTTTTGGGCAGCACGCAAATTAAGGAATTGGGGGGGAAGTAAAAATGATGTGAGTGTAATTTGAAAATAGGAGAGAGAATGAGTGGAGAGAATAGTAAATTATAATGGTGTTGTGAGTATTAAATTAATGGAGGAGAGAGAATGAGTGGAGGGAATAGTGAAGATTCCTTTGCCAAAAAAGGAAAGTGGAAGCTATTAACGGGACACCCAAAATGACAAAATGATAAGCTACTATTGGAACGGAGGGAGTATTTGGTATTATCACAAAGATTGAAATTTTAGAATTTAAAACATGGTGCATATATGTGAAATTTTAGTTTGATTTTGTCTAACTTTTAAAAGAAAGAAACTAACGACACAATTTTGTTGGGACGGAGGAAATATATTAAATTGTGTGACAACAAATATGAAGGGTGAGGTTAAAATTATAACAAAACTAGTAAAAGCCCGTGTTCGAGGACACGGTTTTTTTTTTTTTTTTTTTTTTTTAAACTAAGCCCGTGTCCGAGGACACGTTTTTTTTTTTTTTTTTAATTTAAAAAAAAAATTAAGGGCAAAATGGGAAAGGGACAAATGTACGAGGGCAAAATGGGAAATTCAGCACTTGGTACGGTTCATAGTACTGTATAGCTGTAGCAAGTACCGTTCCCATTTATACTATAGATATTTGTTTCATAGAACTGTGGTAGAATAATGGTGGATTATTGTATAAGGATGAATGTTATTATTTGCAAGACATTAAATTAGTTTTTTTTTTTTTTTATGGAATAAATATGACAAATGTTATGTAATATGTAGCATTAAATCGGAAAAGGAATTGCAAAGAAATAAAAAGGAGGATGAAGCAGGGCTAGAAAAAACACATTTTCTGACCAACATTTCCTTCAGCGATAACCCATAATCCACTCGACTTGCGTCAAAAGAAATTAAATGGCAATGCCAACTGACTAACTTCGTTAGTATTTTTCGACTGAAGTTATAATGTACGCAAATAGGGTCCTTCGAAACATTCCAATTGCCACTGAAGTCGTCTTCTGCGGCAAACTCCAACCACTCCTGAGTACTGACATAAGTGTCTAACAATGGTCCATCGCCTGGGTATCCGTCAGAAATTTCTGACGACCGTCCGTCACCATATTTGCACGAATATATATGGCGTGTAATTTCTGTTCCTAAAATTAGTTCTGATTTATTTTATTAATGTTACTAAACTTTTGATAGCCTAATAGTAACTAATATGAGCACAAGCCATCATTTATGTTAGCCAACAGAATCAGAGAAAACATAGGAAAGATAATCTGGAAAATTTTGAATTTATTGACTAATTCAAATCCATACTTTCCATAATGAACTACAGATAATCTAGCCACGAAAACTGCATATCAACGCACGTTAATTAAACTTAAAGTGCTTCATCATTCATGACAGATTGATCTATCTAACAGCACTTTTTTGCAGGTTTGTTTAAGAAACAAAAATATCACGTTACTAGAAGGCGACTTCTGAAAACTGCGGTTACACACACAAAAGGAGTGCCAAAATGATGACGGCCTCTAGAAAATGCAAAGAATCATCTTCCCGGTAATCCTATTTTGATTGCTTATATCTCTTTATCTTATTTTTACGTCCCTTAATTAAGAAAACCACTGATATTATTTGTTGTATATCATAGGATGCCGAGGCATGTGTTAACAAAACATGTTCAAATTCATATTTGCGGGCACCCCTTCAATCTGGATAGGGTAAAACATCTCGAGTTCAAACTTTTATCTTTTTAGTGCTCGTTTAATACAAAAGAATTGTGATTTCACTCCATGTTGTTTACACTCACATATACTCTAGCTGTCCCAAAATAAATTTCGCATTTGACTTGTCAACATCTTAAAGATTGTGTTTTACGTGTTTGAACATTGTTTGTACAATAATTATATTGCACTATATCCATTTCCTATTTAGAAACATGACATTTATTTTGGGACATATCAAAATGGAAAGTGCGATATTTTGGGCAGAGGGAGTAATGAGATTTGTACTGACAGCATGGAATGAAATAGTCATCGTTGTGTCTCAAAAGAGCACTTAGTATAGTTGCAAGTTCCTATTTTCGGAGTATTTATTTTTCAATGGTTTTTTGCTGTGTTCATTCACATTATTTCAGGAAATTCTTGCTTCTAAATCAGCTAAGATATCTGAGATCCTGAAAAGGACCAAACAAGAAGACATAACTCGCCTGCTCCCAAACATCCCCACAGATCCCGAATCTTTTGAACTTGTAGCACGATTCTGCCATGGTTTCGAAGTCAACATTACAACTGAAAATGTCATTAAAGTTTGTTGTCTGGCTAACTATCTTAGAATGACGGAAGAACACTCGTCTGACAATCTATTAAAGAAGGCTTTGACTTTCTTTGAACTCAAAGTCATTCCTAACTGGGATGACTCGGTTAGAGCCCTAAAGACCACAGAAAATCGTATAATTCTTCAAGAAGCAGGAGAGCTTGGTTTAATCGAAGCTTGTGTGGATTCTATTATCTCAAAGGCATTGGATAATCCGCCTTTTCTTGGAGAGCCGATCAAGAATTCGGTTACTGAAAATGATGATGACAATGGGAACGAATATAGGCCAAAGGCGAGACGGAGGCTCTTTCTTAGTGATTGGAAACTTGAAGATTTGACAACACTTTCACTTCATCTTTACGAGCCTATAATTCGTGGGATGATTCAGTGCAAAGTGCCATTAGAATATTTAGCAGCCTCTCTTTATGGGTATGCAAAAAGATGGGTTTTTTCTGATGAGGAAGAAATGGATGGTGATGATGAGTTGTTGCTTCAGGCGAAACATTCTAAAAGAGAAGCCATTGAAACGATAGAGAAGCTTTTACCTCGCGAAAGAGGGATTCTTCCATGCAGTTTACTTTTCGAAATGCTTCGATTTGCAATAGCATTGGAAGCCAGCACTGAATGCAGAAGTGGATTGGAGTTGAGAGTAGGGAAACAATTAGATCGGGCAACCGTGAAGGATTTATTAATTCCGTCCCAAGGCTATGCTAAAGAAGAACGGTATGATACTGAAAGTGTCAGAAGAATATTAAAGAATTTTTATTGTAATTACACAGACGGAGATGGATCTGGATACGGGTTACATTATGTTGCAGACCTGATTGAAGATTTTCTATGTGAGGTGGCCAGCGACATAGATTTGGAAAAAGGGTCATTTATAGAACTTGCTGACATGGTCATTGCTGCATCAGTAGGGACTCAAAGAAACTCGGATGGGATCTACAAGGCCATCGATGTGTACTTAGATAAACACAGATATTTATCAGAGACGGAGAGGGAAGTAATTTGTGAGATTTTGGATTGCAATAAGTTGTCTCCGGAAGCTTCTCAGCACGCAGCTCAAAACGAGAGGCTGCCTTTACGTTTGGTGGTTCAAGTTTTGTTTGTGGGACAATTGCAGCTGCGGGAGAAGGTTACAAAAGAGATTCTGAGTAATAATAATTCGGATGAGGGGTTGAAGAAGCTGGAAGACGGAAGTGGAGAAAACGAGATGGGGGTGAAGATGGAAATGGAGAAAATGAGTAGTAAAGTTATTGAGTTGGAGAAAGAATGTTGTAAAATGAGGAAAGAGATTGAAAATGGCTGCTGTGGGAAAGGGAAGAAGAAGGAGAAAGTTAGTGTGTGGAAGGAGATGAAGAGGAAGTTTGGGTGTGTTAGTAGCATGCATGATTGTAATTGCCAGGTGAAGAAGAAGAAAAAAGTTCATCCGCGATAAGAAGCTGGCAACGGGCATATGCTGCATTTTTTTTTTCGTGTTAAATTTATATGTATCTTTACATTACTGCATTGCTGTTTTAGTCAGCGAGAGTTTCCCTTTATTTCTAAGATATTGTTGTTTTAATCATCAAAAAATTTCCTTTATTTCTAAGATATTGTTGTTTTAATCATCGAAATTTTCCCTTTTCTATGATATTGTTGTTTTAATCATCAAAAATTTCCCTTCATTTTTAAGATACTGTTGTTAATTTATTCAGTGATCGCTGATGATAACCTAGCTAGCTAGTTCTTCGGTTTTTTTTTTTTTTTTTTTGCTACTAGCTAGTTCTGTCGGTAGCAGTGCTTTTTCGTGTAAACAAGTTTCTGCGTATTCCTCAGGGCATCTTATGGCATTTCTTGACTCTTTTCCTATCCTGTATGAAGACATGTTTCGTCTAGTCTTGTGGGAATACATTGAATCAACTTAAGTTAAGGAGATGTTTATTTTCAGCATTACATATTGTATAGTTTGAAATACATATTGTTGATCATGTTCTGTTAATAAATGGAACGAGAACAAGTAGATCCGAGCAGATAAGAATCTTGCATTTTATGTGTTCCTTTTCGGCTAGAGGTAATAAATTTTGAAAGTTGATGGACATTGTTATTTGGGCTATTTTAAATCTATTTTGTGCAAGTTATTTGTTAGGTTTTAGGTGTTCTGTCGATCACCATTGTTGTTCTTCGCCTGATATAATATGGACAGTGTTGAAAAGAGAAATTTACAAGTTATTTCAATTATATACCACTTAACACACGGAATGCACGTGTAATAGTGAAAATAATTCAGTCTGAAAGGGTTTCTTTAGGTTTTGTGCTTGGTCTCTACCTCTCGGAACACATAATACCTGGCGAAGTCAGAATTTGAGTAGAAGAAGGTCACCATTATAGTATATATAGTGGTAATTTTTCTAAATCAAAGGTGGTCAAAATTGAATGAGTTACTAATTTTATTTGTAAAAATGTTATTTTTTTCAAAGTTGAAGGTGGTAAAAGTGACATTGTTTCAAAATCAATGGGTCAAATGACCCCCTTAACCCAACGTGGCTTCGCCACTGTAGAAGACGACATACTTTTGACGATCGACCATGTTCATAGTTCCAAGTTTCTGATTAGAATTATTGGTTATACTCATCTTCTGTTGCATTACCTTGTGGCTTCTCAATGAAGGTGATAAGATTTTTTTTTTCAAAATATAGGCTTTTAAAAATTTATATATCAAAATACTCCCTCCGTCCCGCTCGAAGTGTCTCAACTTTCCTTTTTGGGCGTCCCATTTAAAGTGTCTCAATCCCAAAAAGGAAAGTTTTTATTATTTTTATACTCTTCCTACCCCACTCATTCTCTCTCCTACTTTACTTTTACACTCACAACATTCTCTTTCCTAACTATTCCTCCCACTCATTCTCTCTCCTATTTAATTATTCATACTCACACCATTTAATCTTTTTCTCTTTCTTACATCACTTACCTTAATTCCCGCGCCGATCTCATTTTGAGACACTTCGGACGGGACGGAGGGAGTAACATCCTAAAAATATTATGTACCAAAGTAACACTTCTTGACGGAGTCCGAAATTGGTAATTCCGGAATAAGGTAATCCGGAACTGCCATTTCCGGAGTTCCTTTTTTTTTTTTTATAAAACTGAATTCAGAATTTTCGGAAAATTGAATTTCGGAACTGCTAATTCCGAAATTTAAATGGAAATAAGGAGCCTGTGTTGACTTTTTGTGAATTTGTGTTTGGTTTGACTACATGCACACGTGTGCCGAGACATGGTTGAATGGGCCTAGGCGTTTGTTTTGTTTGGCGGGCTGGTTTGGTGTCCTTCAGCAAGGTTTTAGAATCGTTCCGCATCATAAATACGTCCTATTCTCTTTCAGTTTATGTTGGCTACATCATAAATACGTCTTATTCCTTTCAGATTATGTTGGTTGTAATTTCTAGTGTGATAGGCATATCAATAAATCTAGGTGTTCTTAGGTTTTCTTGTTTCTCGGTTGGTTCTCTAGATCTAGGGTTTGCACAGTTGTGAATTCCTTGCAAGAATTCGTGCATTAGATTAGATATTTGTATTCGGTGATTGTCAGTTGATAATATTATTCTTACCCTCTGCCCGTGGATATAGCCAAGTTGGCAAACCACGTATATTTTGTGTTGTGTGATTGATTTATTTCTGTCTTCGACATAGACTATGTTATAACAATGCTCATAAATATGGTGACGAGCTGCTATTAAACTAATGATTTATGGGACAAGTAATTGAGCTTTTGAAGCAAATAATTTTTAAAAAACTAAAATAACATTAAAATAAATAGTTGAAATTAGTGACCACATCCCGATCACATAGGATAGAAAACACAAGTCCAACAACTCTTACATTAATCAAACCAAATATTTAGTGACCACTTCCCGGTCGCATGGAAAACGCCTTCATGGAAAATCAGATGGGGTGAAATCCTTATGGAACACCTGCAAAGCAAATGAACTAACGTCACTTATTGAACAATCACTCGCTCAGAATAGTTCACTCTATGGATGCATTACTATATGATTTTCAACAATTCATCATGCTAGAAAATGTGTACATTGAAGACATTGTTGAGTGTGATGTTAAGATAATATGCTGATCGTGAGGGGGCCAAAACAACAACCTAAAAATTACAAAACAACATGATTAGATGGCAATATTAATAACGATTCCAGTTGTTGCATTTTTGGTACAAAATCCTTAAGTGTACTAACCATGATATGATTTAATACATCATACCTGATGAGTATCATAACAGAACCAACAGATATGTCATTTGCAAACTCACTCTCTAAAAGCACTTTTCGATGAATTGAACCACCTATTGTACACGTAGGATCCTAACAATTTTACCTTAATTAGTAAATTAAGACACATTCTAATCATGCTAGAAAGCATAGAAAACTCATATGCTAATTAACCTTCAAACTCATATGCTAACCATATTTATGAGCATTGTTATAACAGAGTCTATGTCGAAAACAGAAATAAATCAATCACACAACACAAAAATATACGTGGTTCGCCACTTGGCTACGTCCACAGGCAGAGGGCAAGAATGATATTATCAACTGGCAATCACTGAATACAAATCTCTAATCTAATGCATGAATCATTGCAAGGAATTCACAACTGTGCAAACCCTAGATCTAGAGAACCAACAGAGAAACAAGAAAACCTAAGAACACCTATATTTATTGATATGCCTATCACACTAGGAATTACAACCAACATAAACTGAAAGAGAATAGGACGTATTTATGATGCGGGACGATTCCAAAACCTTGCTGAAGAAGAACACCAAACTAGCCGGCCAAACAAAACAAACGTCTAGGCCCAATCAGCCATATCTTGGCCCACGTGTGCATGTAGTCAAACCAAACACAAATTCACCAAAAGTCAACGCAGGCTCCTTATTTCCATTTGAATTCAGGAATTAGCAGTTCCTGAATTCAATTTTCCGGAAAATTCTGAATTCAGTTTTGTATAAAAAAAAGGAATTCCGGAAATGGCACTTCCGGATTACCTTGTTCCGGAATTACCAATTCCGAACTCCATCAAGAAGTGTTACTTTGGTACATAATATTTTTAGGATGTTATTTTGGTAAATAAATTTTTAAAAACCTATATTTTGAAAAAAAAAATCAAGGTGATACAGTTTTTTTAAAGCCTTTAGAAAACCTGGTGTTTTAGGCTCCGTTTGTTTGAATGAAAATGTTTTACGGAAAATGATTTCCTCATTTTTCGGTGTTTGGTAAGCATCGAAAAATGAAGAAAAAAATTTCAGAAAATATTTTCCCCTCTTTTCTAAGTAAAATGACTTACAGATTTTTCCTAATTAAAACATTTTTCGAAAAATGATAACACCCTCACACACACACCTAACTTTCAATACACACTGCACGTTACCCACCCCCTACCCCATCCCCACATAAAAAAATTACTTATATTAAAATTATTTTTTACAATTCTCCCCCCCCCCTCCCACCACCACCACCACCACTCCCACCCCACGCCCCTGTCGGATAAAAGAAATTAATCATTTTAGATTTATTTTTAACAACTCCCCACTCCCACCACCACCACCTGAAGGTCAAAAAATATTTTTTTATTTATTTTAAAATTATATTTTAACGACTCCCCCACTCTCAAGCAATTTTTTTTATTCATATTAAAATTATTTTTTAACAACCTGTAAGTACCCCAATCTGGGTCGTTAATGTTCCGTCAGCCCAAATTAATGATTTATAATCATTTAGGGGCATTTTGGACATTATTTTGACAATTTGAATGAGGAAAGACCTCTTAGGAATAAAAAAATAGACAAATACCTCGCTGGAAATTTGTCATTTCCAATAAAAGTGAATATTGACCAAGAGCAAAATGCCAAAACTGCTTTTCTGCACAGATCAGGCACGCTGCTGGGGTCATCCGCGCGAACAAGATTGCACCTACAATCTTGTCCACACGGATAAGATTGTCATCCAGACAACCTATAAATACAGCCCTTCTCCCTCAGTTTAACAAGGGAAAAAACCCCCCCAAAAAATACGAAAACCTACTGTTATGCTGTCAAAATCCACCCCCAAATAGCCATTTACATCTTCAAAATTCAAAATCCAACAACAAATCCAATCTCAAATCCATCTCAAACTACTCTTAAGCCTTGAAATCTCTCAAACCCTAAACAACAAACCAAGAAACAATTGGTAAACCCTCACCTCCCTTACTCAAAATTCCTCCATCCATGCATACATTTCATATGCAAATGATGTAGCCTTGTTCACTTACTTACTTGCTCATCCCCTTCCCCTTTTGTCCCAAGGATTCAAGAGGATCTTCATGGAATCCATTTCCATGGATGATCTTCTAAGATGATCCACATTTTCCTTTATTTTCATGTCATTCCCCACTCCCCTTTTTACATTATGTGGTACTTGCTTGCTTGACCTAGAAGATGTTCATCTTGGAGTTCATCTCCATGGATGACCACTTCAAATGGTTCATATTTGCTAATATTCATGCCTCTTTACATTTTCTAGTCTTTACTTGCTTTCTTGACCTAAATATGGTCATCTTGGAGTCAATCTCCATAGGTGATCATTTCAAATGGTTCACATCATTTACTTCCTTGTAAATCCCCCTCCCCATGTCTAAGATGCTCACCTTGGAACACTTTCCTTGGATGAACATCATCTAGACTTACAAAATAGGTCACACAAGATGTAGGAGATACACTTGAGTATAGATCTCAAGGATGGTCATCTTATGACCACCTTAGAGATCTTCCTCTAAAGTTTATATCACTACTAGAAAAAGGCCTTTTACCGACGGAAATTTCCGTCGGTAAATCCCCATATCCGTCAGTAAATGGATATTACAGACGGAATTCGTCCGTCGGGTTCCGTCGGAAATAATTGGTTGGTAATACCGACGGACAAATTCCGCCGGTATTTCCGGCGGATTGTCCGCCGGAAAATCTAAAATTCCGCCGGAAAATGTCCGTCGGAAATGAGTTACGCCGGCCGGTTAACCGGAGCAGTCGCCGGAGGTTACCGATGGAAATATCCGTCGGAAATAAAAACCATTACCGACGGTTATAACCGTCGGAAACCATAATATTTACCGTCGAATATGTCCGTCGGAAATATAAACCCTAAACTGACGGATATGTCCGTCGGTATTGAGTTTTATTTTTTTTAATTTTTTTATTTTCTGACGGATATTTCCGCCGGAAAATAGAATTATTTATTTTTTTTATTAATTTACCGACGGAAATTTCCGTCGGTAATCTGGACAGATTTTAAAAAAAAAATCTGTTTTATTATTAAACCACCTGTAAAAGGCTGTAAACCTGTTAACCTGTTCAAACAACCTGTTTTAAACAACTACAAACTACAAACACACACAAACAACCCAATTACAAACTACAAACACACACAAACAACCTGTTTCGCTTGTACATCAAATAAAATACATATGGTTGTCCAAATCAAGCGACAGGGGAAGGGGAAAGGGGAAACGGCCGGGGAAAGGGGAAACGGCCGGGGAAAGGGGAAAGGGGAAACGGCCGGGGAAAGGGGGAAAGGGAAAAGGAAAAGGGGAAATGGGGAAAGGGGAAAAGGGAAGGGGAAACGGACGGGGAAAGGCCGGGGAAAAGGGGAAAGGGAAAGAGAAACTACATATGTTTGTTTGTTTGTTTGTTTAATTACATGTCAATGAAAATTCATGTTTAACAACCACGAGCGCTGCCACTGCTGCTACCGCTACCACCACCATGCATGTATAAACCTATCAAGATATTAATTAAAAAACAATATATCAATATATATACAAATAAAAAGACAATAATAAAATGTAAACATTATATATATGACATTTACAATTAAATGATACTTACTGGCCACTGAGAGAGATAGATATTTCCATTTTTCCTTCCTCATTAATAATTGCGTCCAAATTAACCCGCCCAGATGGTTCACTACGTCCAGAACCAGAAGTAGATCCCCTCCCTCCCGTCCTTGGTGAAACAAGACGATGGACAAAACCCGCAACCTTCCCTCTCTTTGAACGATTGCCACCTCGACCCGACATATCTAAACTAGTATATTATATATGTAGACAGAAAATATTATCAAGTAGAACAAAATTTAAATATTACATAGCATGTAAAGAGTAACCAAGTAAAATTGAAAATCATGAGATATAATATTACAGTGATAAGTGATATAAAATGTAAACATTATATACAAAACATTATCTGAATTAAAACTAAGCTGATTCATTCACTACAATCTTGATCACTATCACTACAAAATTCAATTTCTTCTTCACAAGTTTCCTCGTCGTCGTCTTCTTCCTCATCTTCATCATCGGACCCAGATATATACCCTTCTCCTTCCTCATCCTCCACATTGTCATCATCGATTTCATTGAAAGTGACTTCCTCCCCTAGTGGACGGGTGTTTTCGGCCATTAATGCTTCATCCTCCTCGACATTATCATTCAAGTCAATAATCGGAGGTATAGGCATTTCCTCTTCCTGATAACAATCATTTAATGATGAATCAATATTTGAAGTAGACGTTTTTGCACGCAATGGTATATCAAAAGTGCTTCTTGCTTTGGTTTTCCATACGGCCCACCATCCGCTAGACTCTCTTCGTCGACGGGGGTAGGGGGTCATATACACCTGTTGTGCTTGAGATGCAAGAATGAACACATCATCACCATTATGCCTAGAAGAATGCTTTAAGTCAACGAGATCAAAAGTGCCATGTTTTGTAATGCCTCGCTCAGCGTCCCGCCACTCACAATTGAAAAGAACTACATAATTTCCAAGCAAGTACTCCAATTCAATAACTTCTTTCAATACGCCATAATAATCGAGATTTCCCTTGAGATTGACCCCGCTATTCCAAGTTGATTTCGTTTGGCCATATTCTTCGGTGTGGAATACGTAGCCATTGACAAAATATCCCTTATATACATTCACTCTTAAGGACGGACCGTGTGCTAATGCTTGTAATCTCGTAGCTTTTGCATCTCCAAGGTTGTTCAAAATCTAAATAAAAACACATAGATAGTAAAAAACTCATACTTCAAATTCTATTAAAAACATTGAATTAATGAATTGGCATTTACATAATTATTAAACCAGGAGGGAAATTCGTTGTCCGTCCTTATTGAAATCAATTCAGCGCAATGTCTCCACTGCTTCTTCGAACATACCGCATTCAAGGAGAACATAAAGTTGCTTAGTTCGTATTAAAGTTATTAGGATTAACATTACTTAATAACAAATGAAGAATGCTTACTTCAAGTAGTCCTCGACCTCAAAGAGCTTAAGGAGAATATAGAGTTTAGCCGCTTCTAATTCTTTTCGCTTAGCATGCGCGTGCACTTTCTATTGCCAAGGAATCGACCAGAGAAGAAAAACTGAAATTTTTCCATCGTGATCGTTGACTCCCATCATAATTGCGTCCCACTTTATTGAACCTTGTCTCAATGTCTGGGTGAAAATATGTTGAAACAAACGACACAATTTCGTCGACAATCACCGATTCAGACATAGATGCCTCAACTTTTGCTCTATTGCTCATTTTCTTTTTCAAACTCCCCAAAATCGCTCAAATGGATACATCCATCTATACCAACAGTCCTCCAACTCTAGCTTCATAAGCTAGGTGAATTGGTAAATGCTCCATTGAATCAAAGAAAGATGGCGGAAATATCTTTTCAAGCTTGCATATTGTCACCACAATGCTCTCTTCGAGTCTTTTCATATCCTCAACACGAAGAGTGCTTGAAGTCAATGCTCAAGAATTCACTCAATTCTCGTTAGGGCAACCCATATTTCATTAGGGAGAATGTCTCTAAATGCAATGGGTAGCAACCTATCCAATAATACGTGACAATCATGACTTTTCAACCCATATACCGTCCCTTCTTCCACATTCACACAAGTTGCCAATATTAGATGCATACCCATCGGGAAGTTTCAAATCTTTCAACCACCGCAGTAACACGTTGCTTATCCTCTCCTGACGTAACAAAGGGAGCAAATGTTTGAAATCTTTTCCATTAACTTTAGTAATGTTGAGATCTTTACGATTGCAAATCGCTTCAAGGTCTAGCCGACCCTTGTCTGTGTCCTTCGTTGAGGGCTTAAAACCCATCACCGTATTGAAAATATTGTCAAACACATTTTTTTCAATATGCATGACATCAAGGTTATGTCTTATCAAGTTCGTCTTCCAATAAGGTAACTCCCAAAATATACTCTTTTTAATCCAATATGGTCTTTACCAAATCCGTCTGGTCTATCCTTTGAAAACATCTTTCCCCACCCGACATCGTACACACGCTCAAAAATATCCTCCCCACTCTGCACGAGGAGGGGGCCCCGATGCTCAACTCTATTTTTGGTGAAAGCATTCCTCTTTTACGAAATGGATGGTCACTAGGAAGAAACCGTCTCGTGGCAATCAAACCAACACCGCTTCTTGTAATGCCGAAGTGTGAATGCATCTGTATTTTCCATACAATACGGACAGCCAATCTCCCATGTGTGCTCCATCCCGACATCATACCATAAGCGTGAAAGTCATTAATTGTCCACATCACTGCAGCCCTCATGTTAAAATTTTGCAACTTGAAAGCATCCCATGTCTGGACACCATCATTCCACAACTGTTTGAGTTCATCCATCGAGGTCGAAGATACACATCAATGTTTTTGCACGGATTCGAAGGCCCGGGAATGAACAAACTCAAATACATATAAGGATCAGTCATACATAACCACGGGGAAGATTATACACCGTGACTATAACGAGCCAACATGAATAAGATTTTGCCCCCGGTCCAAATGGAGAAAACCCATCTCGTACATATCCCCGGCCTTATGTTTCTAGGATCCGCGGCAAAATCAGGTAAGTGGCATCAAAATGTTTCCATGCTTCACCGTCGAAGGATGAGTCATCACACCCTCTTCACGAGGACACTCTTTGTGCCAACGCATGGCTTCGAGCTTTCTTTCAATGCGTAAATTCATTGCAACCCGGGAATTAGCGGCATATAACGTAATCGCGCCCGAGGCACGTTTTTCTTGTGCTTGGCACTACCACGGCGTTGTGGCTTATACCTACTAAGTCCACATATTGAACATGTATCGAGGCCCTCATTTTCTTTATAAAAAGCATGCACCGATTCTTGCAAGCATCAATTTTAACATACCCAAGACCGATCTCGCCCCACCAACTTTTTCGTCTCATAAAAATTGTGAACCATATTATTTTCTTCGGGTAGCATCCGTTGTCCCCATGACATTATACGATCGTAAGTATCTTTGGCTCATATTTGTATCGGCCTTGATAGTTAGAAGCTCAGCCACTTGCTCTAACACCGTAGCCTTTGCACCAGATGAATTTTCTCATTTGCAGAGTCCATTAAATCCATAAACTTCTTTGCAACGGGATTTGGTGCCTCTGTTGGATTAGGGTTCCAATCAAACTCGCCGCCCGCATTTCGAACCATATCATCCAAACCGACAGCACGGCTCCTCTTCATCAATCAAATGTTCAGTTCCCTTGGCGGACCACTTGATACGATAGGATGATTGCGAACACTTGTTTCAACCACATAACGCTCCCCGTGCGCTACCCATACCTTGTAACCATCAACAAACCCTGCCTCTAAAACATGTTTCTTTACCCATTCAACACTCAGATATTTTCTATTCTTACACTTTTTACAAGGACACCTAATCTTATCACCACGCATGCACTGGGGATGCGCTCTAGCAAACTCCACGAAATGTTCTAAACCTTCTAAGAATTGAGGTCTGACACCCCTTCTACCGGGATTACTACTATTATCTATCCAACTACGATCTTCTCCAGACATAATTAACTCCTGCATTTCATAATGTATTAACAGTTTAGATGTAATTAACGCATTACAATTCCCTAAATTTGGATTACAAACTTAAAAGCAACAAGACATGTTTCTTTAGGTTTAGAATTGGGGTTGGCTTCTATCGCACACATCTATCACATTTTTTTAATTATTAATATTTTGAATATTAATATTTAATTCTTTGTTGTAAAGTATATCATTCCCTATGATGAAAGGACAATTCATGTCCATTAGGTTTAGAATTGGGTTGGCTTCTATCCCATCCCGAAATACACGTATGAATTGCAAATATCACCTTGTCTACTTGCTTTATAATCGAAAATCAAGAAATTTCGGCAAAGATAACCCCATGGTCTCCAAGTGCACGACGTAGACTAGGTCAATCAAACACTATCGATTAGAATCGACAGTGTAATCAACCATATATGTCTAGTATACACTCAGAGAACAATAGGATTAATGCAACCGAAATATCTCAACTATCGACTATTCAAGCAATTTTAATAGACAATGATGATATTTACAAATCATATAATCGTGCATTTCAAGACTGTCCACACAGACAATTTAAGAATCGATGACTACATGTTGACCTCAACATGATAAGTTAAAGATTCTTAAACGGGTTTCTAAGCTTTTGTGTTTCAACCGTTACAACGTCACGTCGTAACATTAATTTTTATTCATTACCGTAAAATGCATAATTTTACAATAATGAATTAACACACACATCTATCATAATATTTTGAATAATTTTAAATATTAATATTTAATTTTTTGTTGTAAAGTATATCATTCCCTATGATGAAAGGACAATTCATGTCCATTAGGTTTAGAATTGGGTTGGCTTCTATCCCATCCCGAAATACACATATGAATTGCAAATATCACCTTGTCTACTTGCTTTATAATTGAAAATCAAGAAATTTTGGCAGCATAACCCCTTGGTCTCCAAGTGCACGACGTAGACTAGGTCAATCAAACACTATCGATTATAATCGACAGTGTAATCAACCATATATGTCTAGTATACACTCAGAGAACAATAGGATTAATGCAACCGAAATATCTCAACTATCGACTATTCAAGCAATTTTAATAGACAATGATGATATTTACAAAACATATAATCGTGCATTTCAAGACTGTCCACACGGACAATTTAAGAATCGATGACTACATGTTGACCTCAACATGATAAGTTAAAGATTCTTAAACGGGTTTCTAAGCTTTTGTGTTTCAACCGTCACAACGTCACGTCGTAACATTAATTTTTATTCATTACCGTAAAATGCATAATTTTACAATAATGAATTAACACACACATCTATCATATTTTTTAAATTATTAATATTGTGAATAATTTGAAATATTAATTCTTTATTGTAAAATTTGAAATTTTACAATGATGAATTAAATTAACATTTATAAACAAGATAAGAGTCGTTCTCATCCACAACTATCAAAACCCAATCTCATCTTAGACCAAGAAAGACAGAGCAAACAAGTTCATTGCCGTTTGAGTCAAGGATTTTCTGTTTAATAAGAGTTTTTACAGTTTCACTGTCCTCTTTCTCTCTAAGGATCTCAAGAGATCCTTAGAGAGAAAGAGGACAGTGAAACTGTAAAAACTCTTATTAAACAGAAAATCCTTGACTCAAACGGCAATGAACTTGTTTGCTCTGTCTTTCTTGGTCAAAGAAGACGAATTTTGATAGCTGTGGGTGAAAAAGGCTCTCATCTTATTTATATTTTAACTTTAGACATTAATTAGTAAAGCAGTCTAAACACATCAAAATTGCATTCAGCTCCACAATGCATTTACAAACATTTATCTCTAATCAAACATATTATTTCACAAATAAACACACATTTTTTAGGCAATCAAATAATTATATTGAATCATATACGATACACATATAAAACAAGAAATAGTAATAGTTACGGGATAACCAAAGCTCCTGAGCCTCTTATTCAAATAATTTCCCATTCCATTATCCCTAATATCTATAAACAAACAGCAAGTTCATATAAAAACCAACTCCTTGTGCAATTTCAACATTTGTTTAATCCGTAGGCCCCTCGCACATAAGACACATTGATAACACAAACATACATTTTTAATACCTCAAACCCTACATTTCTAATTGCACACACACAAACACACAATAAACAAAGAGCTACCAAAATAAACCCAAGTATGAAATTATTCACATTTTCTATAGTTTAGTTCAACTCCTAATGAACATTTGGAACACAACTCCACATGATAATGCATTAACAGCAACAACATGTATATACAAAACTGAAAGACAATTACTTGAATAAAAACTAGGGTTTCTCATCTCATTAAAATTAATCATTCATGGGAGAGAGAAATCGAGTGAGAGAGAGAACGATTGAGAGAGAGAAAGCGAGAGAGAGAGAGAACGTACCGGCGACGGCAAACGGCGATGGAAAGAGACGGCGGCGACGCGTGTTCTTGGCGAATTACTGATGAGAGAGAGAGAAAGTGAGAGAGAGAAATCGAGTGAGAGAGAGAAAGCGATTGAGAGAGACAAAGAGGACTTACCGGCGACGGCGAGGCTCGGCGGCGACGGCGACGGCTTGGCGTTGGCGCTGGGGTTCGCGAAGGACTGAGGAACGAAGGGGCGTAATAAAAATGAAGTGTAATTAAAAATGGGGAAGATACGCGTATATATATGAATTTGTTACCGACGGACGGAGTCCGTCGGTATTACCGGCGGACATAGTCCGTCGGTAATACCGACGGAAATACCGACGGAATTTAAAAATTACCAACGGACAAAACGAAATTTTTAAAAAATAAATTCCCGGTAAAATAAAATAAATTTCCGTCGGTAAATGAAAAGTTTCCGTCTGTATTACCGACGGACTTCGTCCGTCGGTAAAAGTCCGTCGGTAATGACCCTATTTCTAGTAGTGTATATCTTGACCTAACTCTCTTGTCAATTTACTTTCATATCAAACTCCCCTTTTCCCCTAGCAAATGAAATGCTCACAAAGTCCTAACGTACCCCCGGGATGACTTGATTAAGTGGATTCATCACTTA
Organism: Adenophora triphylla var. japonica; assembly: GCA_022495995.1. Classification (NCBI taxonomy): domain Eukaryota; kingdom Viridiplantae; phylum Streptophyta; class Magnoliopsida; order Asterales; family Campanulaceae; genus Adenophora; species Adenophora triphylla. The sequence goes on from JAFEMH010003569.1 coordinate 163,284, forward strand.
TAACCACTAATCAAAGTCTAGGGAAAGAGAGGACAAGCATGGATGCCAAAATCCAAACCCCCCTTTACTTTCTGACTTTTAGTTACAATTCCAGTTAAATCCTGTAAATCCAGTTAACTTTTGGAAATTACAGTGACTAAACTGGAAACTGTAAAAATAATGACACTGCAGGGCTATCAGCACGGATGAGATTGCACTGCAGTCTTGTCCACGCGGATGACATTGTCATCTACAAACAGTCCTTCAGTTTTCTGTTATTTTCAGTTTAGTCACTGTTTTTTAAACTGTTTTTCAGTTTAGTCCCTAAAATCCCAGTTATTTTCAGAAAAGTCCTTTCCAAATACACACACACACACACAAAAAAGGTTTCAAGTGAGGAAGACTCATCGTACGAGGCATTCCGGGTGAACGCCAAACGTTATTACCGGAGTGTAACGTGACCTCCGAACTCACTTTCTCTAATATTGGGTATTTTTCAAAGTTTTGGCCCTTGAACTAAAAACGGCGTGGCGACTCCGAAATGATTTTTCAAAGTCCGATAATGATTTTTCAAAACTTCCAAAAACAAACAAAAGTTTTGTCAGGCGCCTCAAAAAGGGGAAAAATCGGATACACATCATCACAGTGGCGACTCCGCTGGGGATATAAAATAAGCTTTTTTGAAAAAAAATAAAAAAAATTGATACTAAAGTATATAGGCGGGAAACCATTAATCTTCCTGTTAACGCCTCCCTATTGGAGTCGGGGATAAAATATGGTATAACAATGCCACGTGCTGGTGTCAGTTAAAAAAAAAAGCTTTTGTGGGTCAAACTTCCGTCCCAACGCTTGAGACATTGTTTTGTGTGTGTATGTATTTTCCCGCTATGTGTTGTTATCATTTTGACCGTCCCGGAAAAGTCAAATTTTGACTGTCGGATCGATTCTTTTAACTGTTAAATTTTATGTGCTTATGTGCTTGCATGTTTTCAAATAAAAAAAAAACTTTTCTGCATGCATCATGCCTTTAAGATACATTTGAAAATTTCTGTTTTTTACTCAAAAAAAAAGGAAGATAGATTGTCGCACACTATGCGCACGTCAACCTTACATTGCACACTACGTCCTTAACCCGAGAAATCTTAGTAGCAACCTGGGAGGCCTTACTACGCCTCTCGGTGCGAGCACGGGATGACCCAAACAGCCATTGGTTTACCCTCGTGTCGACTCTGCACATGTCCGTGACACACTTTATCCGAGACTCGGTTGGTTTTTGGTCCAGTCCGTGTCAGACTGTGTCAGTGCATGCCCCGTGTAGGTCAAACCTTGTCAATGTGCCAAGTTAGGATCCCCCGCGGACCTAACTCAGTCGAAGTCATGCCGGTTTTCCGTCATGAACTTTGACTCGATCTTGACTGGGGCTCGGACTTTGACTTTGACCCGCATGGCTCATACACCGGATCCCGGTATGACACCGAGTCATCAAGGATTAACTTTCAATCCATATCTAATTACTGCTTAACCAACGATGAGTCAAGATCCCTTGTGGACTATCAGTCGGAGTCATGTCGGTTTTCCGTCAGGCACTTCGACTCGATCTTGACCCTCGGCACTGGCCTTGCCTGTAATTTACATCAAATGAGCGTTAAGGCTTCATGATCCGCCAGACCCTAGGTTCGTTTTCGGTCGGTGGGACCCGCTTTCCCTACGGAGCCATTGTTCAGGGTTACAGGTTGAGGGTCCGCAGACGTAGTGATGGGTCTCACTGATCCAGGACTGAGAATAGCAAAAAAAAAAAAGAGCAATATTTTCCAACCGCTTAGGTTTTAATAAAACACGTTTTAAGTAAACTCGAACAAATAATTGCATGTTGCATGAGCCCTAAGCCCTAAGCCCAAACACCAACTCGTTTCGCTTTCCCGAGTCTGAACCGCACCCTTTTGTGCCTTCCACAGTAAGCAAAATTTGGATCAAGATCCCGGGTCATCGTTTGTTCAGCTCAGTCGTTCCGGAATTAGATACTTCATCGGTTCCTTCCTTCGCTTCAGATCAAAGTTTCAGAATGGCCAGCTCAGAGGAGAATAGTGAGGGACGTACGACTCCGCACCCCGAGAATCCGCGGAATGCCGAACAGTGGGGTCAAATGTGGGAACAGATAAGACAACATAAAGAGGCTCAGATCAGTCATTTATTGGAAAGTGTCAGAAGCCATGGACTAGCAATTGTTTGCAACCCTAATGGAACCTTTACGGTTGATGCGGAGAATGAAGCTAATTCCCTTTCTGGGCATGTCGAATGCCTTGCTCCCTTTCGTGTGGAACTGCTAATGGGCCAAGCATGCCCCGGCCTATAACTAAGCTTGTCTCTCACCCCCTACAGCTTGGTATGCCTCATCAGTCTGGTCTGGGTCATCAGTCTGGAATGGGTCAATTCAGTACATCTTAGCCTTATCAAATCGGTACTCCTTAGCAGTCCGATCTCGGTCAACTTTCCCCCAGTGCTTCTCAGTTTTCACCTTTGGGTTTCAATCAGTTCATTTCCGCCCCGCAGCTTGGAACGAGTCAGTTTGCTACTTCTCAAGCCCATCAGTTCGACATGGATCTGCAGTCCAGTCTGCAACAGCTTCTTTCTACTACTTCTCATCCTCAGCAGTCGAATCTAGGTCACCTTGCTTCCATCAATCCTCAAGGCCCGCCTGCCCCGGTGATACCGCATGCCCACACGAGCCGACAGACTTCTGTCATCATTTCAGCAAACCCAGCGTATCCTCAACATCCCTCTGTTCCTACCGCTCAGTTCGCTCGAAATCCGTATGATCTAGCTCCGATAGTTTCGCAAACCCAATATTTCCAGCATTATCCATCAGCTCCAACTGCTCCGCGGTCTCAATTCCCTCAGAAGTTTCAACAGTACCTGCCAGTTTATGCTTTGTCTTCACATAATCAATTTGAGCCATGTGGTTACATCCTAAGGCCCTAATATCCACTTGAGTGTGGTGAGGCAAATCCAGTTGCTTCAGGCTTTCCATCTCTGCCCACCATATCTAGCGAGTTCCCTTATCAAATTCACCAACCTTCTAATGCAAGTGTTATTGCGGTCACTAGCAGTTCCAGTGCTTTTGTCGATCCACATGATGCTCCATCTACTAATAGAGGCAGAAAAGTGATAAGTGACGATAGTCGGGTTCCTGAATAGGGTACGTCGGGAGCCAGTGATATGCGAAGACAGCAATACCGGTAATACTATGATAACTTCGGGATACCTTTGAGCAAGGTTTTTGAGAACTTAGTAGAGAAAGGTCTCCTCGAACCCATAAAAAAATACAAGCCCAAAATCCCTAATGCCAACTTGGACGTAGCCAAGCACTGCCATTACCACAATCATCATGGCCACACAACCGACAACTGTATAGCTTTAAGGAAGGTCCTTCGGGTTTTTACTCCGCCACCCCGACCAGAAGTACAATTCAGAATCAGGAGTCTCTACCCTCCTTTAAACTACACTTTGATCCTGACCCTGGGTATTCGAGCTACCCGGCCACCTTTGGTTTGCCACCACCCTCCTTGCCCATTGGGAATCGGCAACAGGCCGCTGGATTCTATCCTTATGCTCAGGGTCCTACTTATACCCCACAGGGCAACTTAGGCCAAGGACAGGTTTACACTTACATCCCGGGTTCAGCCATCCCATCCACCATTGTGCCGCCCATAGTGAACCCTTTCTCTAGCTCTGCCACCTGCCCGACCATCTTGGCTCCGCCATTAGACTCTCAACTTGCTTGGTTCATGGAACAACTGAAGTAAATAAAAGCACATGTTACTTAGTTGATAGAGAAGAAGGCCGCTCTCCGACCCGCAGATCCCAACTCCATTGTGCCTCTACCTCACAAGTTCGTGATGCCCAATCTAGAATTGTTTGATGAGACTGCATATCCTAAGACCTGCTTGGATACTTACACCCTAAAGGACGTACGAATCAGTAGTTAGATGGCTACTCCAGTCTCTCCTTAAAGATGGGCGCTCTAAAATGATTCTTCTGGTTGAGGCCTGAGGCTAGGGGTACTCGGGAACAGAACACCAATGCGTTTACCGAGAAGTACAAAGCCAATTTGGAATGGGAAACAAATTGGATAGACTGACAGAAGACTGTACAACGTCCCGATGAGACGATTGGGGACTTTTTACAAGCGTTGAAACCTCAAGATGAGTGAGATGGCAATTCCCCCTTCCGATGAAGAACAGTTGGATATTTTCCAAGCCTACTTGACGCCTCATTTGAGAACATCCCTCAGTAACTTCCCCTATCCAGATCTGCGTGCAACGGTTAGTTCTGGGGCTAAAATTCGACCAACAGCAAGCCGCTGCTCATACTTATCGGCACCTAGCTTCTGCCTCTAATCCAGCTTCTGTCCTGCCCAAAAGGCAAGGAATCAATTAACTATGCGGGCCAAGATTGTAACAATGCCACTCCTTTCGTGCCAAGGAAAGGCGATGTGCCCAAGCCGCGGAGTCTAAGGCTTGAAGATTTCGGAATGCCTCTGAGTGAAGTCTTTCAGGGACTTGTGAAGGAAGGTCTGATCAGACCTTTGGACAACTATCAGCCCAGGGATCCCAATGTCCCTTCAGACGCAGCTAAGCATTGTGATTTCCACTAGTATCATGGGAACGTTACTAATAATTGCATGAAAAGGGCGATGTGAGGACTGATCGAAAAGGGGTAAGTTTGAGATACCCGAAGGGCCCAACACAACCAACAATACCTAAAGAACAACCATAGGGCGAATATGATTGAATCCATGATCAAGCCAAGTGCCACTATGGCTAACAATTCCCATATGGAAGACACCCTTTGAAGGGAGGATTCTAGTTGCTTAGTTGTTGTCAATTTCACCTCAAGGATTCTAGTTGCATAGTCGTTATCAAAGATGGGTTTCTCGCTTCATGACGTGATGCTGCAATGAATCTGGGGCTACATCAACTTCACCTCGAGGTCTCTCACGATAATCGATTGGCTCGATACTTCATCAGTATGTCAGTTTTGCAATCAAACCATTAATTGGACCTCTGTTGTGACGCTTTAACGAACTTGGGGCTCCATCAAGTCATTTAGAGAAAGCTTTTGTTGCTTTCGCCAAGTCATTTACTCGGAATGGGGCTTTGTCATGTCACTCCTATCTTCAGAAGAAAGGTCTAGTCACCTCAACAATTATCTTGGAGTTTTGGCTTTAGAACTTGGTATATGGCAACTCCCTGCATCATCAGAGGTTGAGAACTGGGAATCTCCTCAGATCAGCATTTCGCCAAGACATTCTCCTAATTTATGTCAAGTCATGACTAACCAAAGCAAAAGAAGGGTTCATTCATATCAACGAACTTTTGATTCTAGAGCCTGTCAGCATCAACTTCAAATGTCCGAGACTGAAAAGAAATTTCAATCAAGACCCGGGGTTCAAATCCAACTTCATCCCAAGATCAAAACCTAATCAACGACATGCAATTCAGTCCACAACACATACAAACCCTCTCACCACATGAATCCCTGGCTTGACGAACAAATTCCCAGAGACCAGTAGCCTCGAGGCACAGGAAAGAAGCAAAGTCCCCAGTTTCCCAAGCAAAACCCAGGACACAAAAGAAAAGCAACAATCAACAAAGACCGTTCAACAGCAAAATCGGTAATAGAGAAATAAGGAGTAGCGTGAGACCCCTGGCAGCTACGGTTATCCCCAGCAGAACAGAAAGGAGATAGCGTGAGTCCCCTGGCAGCTATACTTATCAATGACAAAGAACAGAACAGAAGAAGTAGCGTGAGACCCCTGGCAGCTACATTTATCCCCAACAGAGCAGAAAAGAGATAGCGTGAGACCCCCGGCAGCTATACTCATCCCCTGCATCAGAAGAGAAGTGGTATGAGACCCTCCGGCATCCACGAAGAGAAGCAGCAGTAGTGTGAGACCCTCCGGCAACTACCCTGCATAAGAGAAGTGGTATGAGACCCCTGGCATCCACAAAAGATCCGTTGCAGCATGAGACCCTCCGGCAGCTACAACTCGTCAACAGCGATAGCATGAGACCCTCCGGCAGCTACTCGCAAAATACAAGTTGCAGCATGAGACCCTCCGGCAGCTACAACCTGGTATGAAGTGAAGCAACTACCCAACCGCAGTAATACCGAGTCCTCAGGAAATTACAGGTAAGCACAGCAAAGGTATGAAGATACGTCTCTACCCCTTTCCTTTCTTATGAATTTAATTTTGGTAATTCTGAACTACGATTTGGCTTGATTCCCTTGTTTAAGGGATACATAGGAATCCTTTCTCAGAAAGGTCCAGCCATCTTTTCCCCTTCTCACCCTTCTAGCCCTTCACCTTATCCCTCGATGCTCATTGGGATTGGGTCTTATTTTATCGACAACCCCACTTTTTCCAAAAGTGACGTTGCCGAGGGGCTCTGTAAGTACGCCAATCCAATTCGCAACCTTTTTAGATGCATTTTAATGTAATAAAATTGCATTAAGGGGTGTTTTGGTAAATTCCCGGCCTATCCCGAGACTTCCGGAAACGTTTCATGAGTTTCCCGCGAAGGAAGTACCTTTTGGTACCTTACTCATGCAAAGGGACTTGTTGGGAATAAAACCTGTTGGACTTTTTGGGTATTTTCCCGGAATGTTCCAGAAATTGGTTTTGGCGCCAAAAACGGTTATGGCCACCTTGTGTCACGCGACATCTTGAGGCATAAAAAGTGGACGCGTAAGGTCGTGCGACACACTGAGGTCACTAACTGCAGCCTATAAATAAGACCCTCCCCCTCTCATAAAAGGATCCCAACTTCAGCCTACTGTTACTCTGCCAAATTGGCATCGTAATGAAACTCTCAAACACAACCCTCTCTCTCTCCTACCTTCAACCTACCCAATTTCTACCCATCTAAACCCATTTCTCAAGCTAAACCAATTGAACCCCTTGCATCAATCCTTCCAGATCAGAAGTGAGGAATTGAAGGGTTCTGTATCTGACTAGATACAGGATTCGTGGAGGCATCAAGGGTAACGATTCTCCAACCTTACTCTCCTCTCTCTCTCTCTCTCTTGCTTAATTTCTCATAATTCTAGCATTTATTTCTGTTTGGATTCATTAATCAGATCCTAGCTATCTGGATTACTGAATCCCAATCGCAATCTCTCTGTTTAACTTGAATAATTAGTGCAATTGAGCTTCTATTGTTGAATATTTGATTGAACTTGGTGTTTGAACCCCAAGGGGGTATGGATCTACCCATATCCACACTCCCGGGGTCGATTTGGTGTTGTTTCTGTATTTCGTTCGTAATTTAGTTAATCGATTAGATCTGTATAGCTTTTGTTGATTCTATGTTCATCTTGTTAGTTTCTGCAGATGGCTTATGTATGTCACGCGACACCTTTGTCTCCAAGTGACCCTGTGTCACGCGACATATATGGTCACTGGTGCGACGTGTCATGCGACATACATGACCTGTCTGCAGAGACCTCTTTCCTTTGTAATCTGTTTTAGATCATTTGTATCAGGGATGTGGCCTCCCTAAATAATGGGCTCACAATCTGTAATTCTCGTTTCATAATTAATAAGATGCATTTTACCACACCTTGTTCATTATCAATATTTGCACACACTTTGGATTTACTTGGATGTTTGATTGAAAGACTCGTCTATGGACGAGGCTTGTTGGGTGAACTCTCGGTTCTTCCCAACACGTAACCTGACCCCCGAACTCATGTTTTCTCTCTAAAAAGGTTTTCAATGTTTCCTCTTAAAACGGCGTGATGACTCCTTCTTTTCATCAAACCGAAATTTTCGGGCGAGCGCACATTCAGTGGCGACTCCGCTGGGGATTATATACTTGAAAACCTGTTTTCCAAGTATTGAGTGGGTCAAGCTTTCATTTAATTGAACGTCCAATACATCCATTTTGTGTGCATTATTTGATAATCATTTGTGGTTCATACATCTTGTTGATTATGAAACTTGTGAGCCCTTTGTGCTTGTGGTCACTTGTTGTGCATTAGTATTTTGTGTTGCTCTTGCTATGGTGAAGTAGGGGCTGATTTGATGATTGCAGAGCTGCTGGTTCAGTGACCACCCAGGTCGTGCGACACCTTTGTCTTTGGATGACCTGTGTCACGCGACAAATGGTGGCCACTGAACAGAATATCAGAAGACTGGTTTGAGGGCAGTCCCTTGGATCAAGCGTGACTCAATTGATTGTTGTTCCCTGTATCTCTTGTGTGAGGGTGTGTGTTTTTCTTTCTTATTCAAAATAAAGTAAAAAAATAAAAAAAAATCTCGTTTTTTGCAAATAAAGGAAGATAGTCATCCGCACACTACATCACTTAGATTTAGAACCTTCGGGTGCGATTGACGGCATCGCGGACGGCCATAAAATTCGCCTACGCTTGAGCGCCTGAAATCAAACCTAAACCCCTAGTGCGTTATAGGTGGCACCACACTAAACCTTACCCACGGTTGGTTTTTGATACAATGTTTTCATTACAACAAAATGAATTGTTTTTGAAAAATAGCATAGGTCCTTATACCTTCCCCCAAAACCTCACACCTTGTGGGCATGTTGCCAAATGCAACATGATTTCACGTAGGGACATGTCACTCCCGTGGCGTGTTCTAAACGAGAGATCATGCCGCATTGCCAACATGTACCGACGAGAGGTCATGCCGGATTTTTCTTCGAAATTCTTCGAAAAGACCCGTTATGCTGCCCAAATTTCCTTAGAAATTTGGACAAACCTTTTCGTTCCATAAAGGTGTTAGGGTTTGGTTAGGTATCATTACCTATTATATGTTTCAAAAACAAAGCATTTGGTGTAATTCGAACGTTGCGTCATTAGGATTCCCCAAGGTATAGCTAGCATAAATAAAGGCTTATCCTTTTCCAACCGTATTTAGGATTTAAAAGACTAATTTATACTTGAACATAAATAAATTTGTGTTTGTGCGAGTCTGTCCCATTTCTTTTCCTCTCCCGTTACTCAAAATTTCCCTTCAAGCATCTTATAAACCCATCTCTACACCTGCAGCTATGGCGAGTTGGGTCCGCTCATCCGTTTCGGGAGGTCGATTGGTCCGTGTGCAAGCAGTGTCGATTGGTTTAGAACCAGAAATGGCCGGCAATGGAGATGTTTTTTCTGCTCAGTCCGCTAGAGGCTCAGTGACAGTGGGTCAGTCGATTTTAATGAGATGACTACAGAGGAATTGAGGATGATGTTGGAAGCCGCTTTAGCTCGGGAGCGTGAGGCTTGTCTTCTAGCTCAAAATGCCAGAGCTCGCGAAGAAGAAGCTCACAACCGCTTCAGGGAGAGAAACCAACAAAATGTGTGTGTTATGTGTTTTTGATCGTGGATCGGGGACCTCTGAAATACTGGAAGTCACCAAGTATTTATAGGGGTTTAAGAGGTGGATGGATTACTTGGTCACCAAGATTAGGAGATTCAAGTGGATTGGGACTCCTCCCAAGGAAGCTTCCAGAACTCTCTAGTCAGTAGAAATTCGGATTAGATGATATTTATCAAGAAAAGAGTTTGAAACGGAGAAGGAGAGTGATTCTACATATCCTGTAGAGGGGTTGTCTCGCGCGAGACACGTATGTCTCGTGCGAGACAACTAGTCGGTTGACTAATTTGACCTCTTCAGTTATTCCGTTAGTCAGTTAGGTCCAAAACTAACGAGGTTAGTTAGAAACTTAACGAAACATGACGAAACTGATATGCTTTCATCAAAACACAAAAGAGAGACGAAGAGTAGTGTAATCATGAATTATTGTTTCCGAATGGGGTGTCTACAGGTATACCAAGCCAAAATTCCAAGTTTCAGCCAGAATCAAATCCGTTCTTTATGTGTGACCCAAAAGGAATTATATTATGTTGGTAGTGAGTCAAAACATGACCTCACAAGACATAAGTGGTTTCTAGCAAACCATTATATCCACCCAATTAATATAACATCAAAGCTTGATTCCTCGATAGATCAAATGTCACAATCCCTTTGTCCACGATGTCCAATTGAACATGAGTCATGGTCTAGGTCAACTCATCTTGTTCAATGCTTTCTCGATTCCGAATATGTTGATAATCCAAATGCATTTGATCTCTATCAAATCACTTGAGTGTGGCCACACATTTTATCAACACTATTCATCGAGGGGCCCAAGCAATCATCTCTTTTCATAAGAGGGACAAATCCCGTCTTGACTTATCATTCTTCCCTACAAGGATCCAATCGTGCCAATATAGCCCTTATTGCTATCCGATTAAAGATAGTGTTAGACTATATCAAACACGATCTTCATCATGTGGAATACGATGATAATCTCAGGTACAAAGGATTCAATAACATGACTATCATGAGATTTAATCATGACAACAGACCATGTCATAAATCTCATTAGTAGGTCAAGTCCAATACTCGTTCTCTAGCAAGTACCCATAAGTGTAATGTGCATCTCCATTCATATAATCATCTCCATGATTATCCATTACCAACTTATACTAGTTGTTCACAACAACTAGGGACGCAGTTCAATATAATAAACATGCAAACATATAATGAACATAATAAACACGATCTATAATAAATGATAAAGATGATACATGACGGTTTAAGTTAAACATAACTATAGCCTAGGGCATTACACCAACACTACCCTACCCCTACCCAACCCTACCCCACACTCACCCACCTCACCCATACTAATCCCCAACTCCTACCCTACCACCCCACCTCCATCACCCTACTGTAAGTACTCCAATTTGAGTTGTTAGTATTTTCGTTAGAAAATTAACGAAAGTCTTAACATTTCTAACATTTCTAACAATTCCTAACCTTTCTAACAAAGTAAGGGTAGATTAGGGATTGCCATTTAAAGATAAACCAAGGAAAGAATCTCAAAAAGCAAAAGAAATTGAAAAAACCCGAATTGGCAAGCTGAAAAACATAACCAGTTTGAATTTTTTTGAAAATATTCTTTGTGTTCAAAGCCTGCAGCTGCAATTAATGAACAGTGCACGCTGCAGGAACCCTCCGCGCGGATGGTTATGTCATTTTCAGAGGGCTATAAATTGAGGCCTTCAGTCACAGAAAAAAAAGGGAGAAAAAACACATTTCTCAACTGCACCTTGGCGAAAATAGGGAGAAAACAGTGAGAATTCACTAGAATTGTCACCTTTTTCTCAACTATTCACCCAAAATCACACTCACTCAAATACTCTCATATTCAAGCCTCATACACCAACACAAGGAAGATAGGTATAACCTCCCTCTCCCTATCCTAAATCTCTCTCATCCATGCATGCATTTTTAAACTACAAAATGTAGTTTGTTCATCTTCTTGCCCTAGATCCAAGAGGATCACCATGGAAGTTCATCTCCATGGATGATCCTCTACAAGGATCAACATTATCTTCAAAGTGTTCTTTACTTACTTGCAAAGAAAACACATTTTCAAACCCTAAAAATCATTTTTCATACATCAAATCTTCATTTTCAAGGATAAAATTCCCCTCCCCAAGCAAATGAAGTGCTTAAGTCCTAATGTACCCCAAGGATGGTTTGATATAGTAGATCACCAATAAAATTTCTAGTGACTACTAATCAAAACCTAGGGAAATGGGGACAAGCATGGATGCAAAACCCCCTTTAAAATCACATTTTCTTTCTTGAGAAGTTGCTGTCCAGTAGCAATTTTCTAAGACCTCAGTCCATTGTCTAAATTTTTGGACACAGATAAACTTGGAATTTGGTGTTTACTACAAAACACTTTTTGTAGCCAACATCCAGAGCTTTCCAAACATATTTTTACTTTATTTTTTGCATGAGAAAAACTCTCTTTTTCAAATTTTATTTTAAAGGTCAGTTCATCAGTCTCTGAAAATCCGGATTTCATATTTGAGATTTCCAGAAGGTTTTGATCCCTCAAATCATCTCCAAAATGGAAAGTTCTTTCACAGAAACCTTATTAAAGGTGTTTTGAACAACTTTCATTCCCGGACTTTTCCCAGATTCAGATATTTTAAAGCTCTAAAGTCCATTTCAAAATCAAGTGTCCACTGCCTTTTTCATTCTGGCAGAAGTGATTTTCAACTTCAAAAGGTCTTTTGAGTACCAAATCTCATTCCAAAAATCATCCAAAAAATCATGGGATCTGTCCAAAGTCTTACAAAGAGTTCCCAATTTTTACTTTTCTCAGTTTTAACTTATTTTGGCCAAAGTAATGCACACACACACACACACACACACAAACAAATGGTTTTTAAGCATGGAAGACTCGTTTTACGAGGCGTTCCGGGTGAACACTAACGTTCTTCCCGGCGCGTAACGTGACCTCCGAACTCGAATCTCTTGATTCCGGGCATTTTTCAAAGTTTTGGCCCTTAAAACAAAAATGGCGTGGCGACTCCGTTTTTTCCGGTTTTATTTGGTTTTCAAAGAAACGAAAAATCGAATTTTCCCGCGAAATTGGACACACATGTGGCGACTCCGCTGGGGACAAACAAGTTTTATCTTTTCAAAAAAAAAGAGGAAAAACTTTTGAGGGTCAAGCTTCCGTCCCGGCAAAAAAAAAAAAATCATTTGTTGTGTGTGTTGATTTTTGCACATTTTCGTGTTTGTTTTGGCCGCCTCAGAAAAAGTCAAAATTTTGACTGTCAGAATCATGTCCCCAACTGTTGGAAAGTTTGTGATTATGTGCTTATGTGTTCATTAAATTTCAAAAAAATAAGAATTTCAAAAAAAAATTTCAAAAAAAAAAGTGATTTTTCAAAAAGAAAATTTTCAAAAAAAAAAATCATCATGCATCATACTTTTTAAGACACATGAAAATTTTCTATTTTACTCAGAAAAAGAAGATAGACTGCTTGCACACTACGCGCACGTGGCCTTACACTGCACACTACGTCCCTAACCCGGGGAAATCCCTGTAGCGGCCCGTTTGATCTTATTACGCCTCTCGGTGCAAGCACGGGACTACCCAAACATCCCATGGAGCCTCGTGTCGACCATGCACTTGTCCGTGACACACTTTGTCCGAGACCCGGTTGGTTTTTAGTCCGGTCTCGTGTCATGCCCCGTCTCGTGTATAGACCTTTCCTTTCAAGCCTTAGTCGGCCTACCAAGTCAATATCTTTCGGGACCCTAATCGGTCGAAGTCCGCCGGTTTTCCGTCACGGGCTTTGACCGGATATTGGCCCGGCGCCTTGACTTTGACTCGACCGGCACAAATTATACACCGACTCCCAAAGATGACACTGAGTCATCAAGAATTAACGGTTATTCCATGCCTAATTACGGCCCAGCTGACGACGAGTCAAGATCAATTGTGGACATTTATCAGTCCGAACCATGCCGACTTTTCGTCGAGCCCTCGGACATGATCTTGACTTTGACGTCAGTTTTGTCCGTAATTTACATCGAATGCTCGTTAAGACTCGATTACTCGCCAGACTTTTAGGATCGTTTTTCTTTTCGGTCGGTGGGACCCGCTTGCTCTATAGGACCCTCGCCCGGGCCGTCCACCCCGGGAGGTCGAAATACGTGGAATACGAGGGCTTATAGACGTAGTGACGGGGCCCACCGATCCAGATCCGCAGTAGTTTGCGAAAAAGAAGAGCAATCTTTTCCAGCCGATTAGGTTAATAAAACATGTTTTAAGTAAATAAGAACAAATAACTGCATGTTTCATGAGCCCAAAGCCCAAACACCTACCCTCCTTCAAATCCCGCCATCTGAACCCTCATGTCTTTCCCCCGCAGCTCCGCACAAAGCTTGGTTTCGGGCACCGGGTCACCGTTTGATCAGTTGGGAAGAGTCAAGCGCATCGTCAGCTTCACCGTTTCTTCCGACTCCGGGTTTCGTAATGTCTCGCATCGCCGGTAACGATGGGGACAATGTCACTCCGCCGCCCGGGGACTCCTCGAGCAATGTAAAGAAGGGAATCGCTTAGCGTAACGTATGAGAGTGCGACAGGAAGCACATCTGAATAGCCTTATGGAGGCTATCAAGAGCCATGGTTTGGCCGCCAGCCTCAACCCTGATGGCACCTTCACCGTGGAAGAAGAGGAGGACCCCAATCCCAATCTTGGTCGCCCCGACTACTCCAGGATGCCACCACCAACCTCTTTCGGTACCACTACCAGAACCTATGCTCCTCGACCTCTGGGTCAGGCCACTGGGTCCATGCAGCCTGACGGGACGAATCAGTTCGCAATTCCTCAGTGGGGGCAAAGTCAGTACGGAATGTCCTCTCATGGTTGGGGATACCTCTAATGCCACAAAGAAATTGGAATCCCACCTCGCCGGAACCGATCAATCCTGCACCTTCACAAAGAATGTACTACAGTTCTGAATGCCGCCACGCCGGTTCTCTGCCACCGAATCCTCCTCGGAATGGTACTAGCTCACCAAGCCTCCCACACGCCTTTCACAAATCCATTTCTCACTCAGACTTCTATGGGTTATCAAGCCTCCATCCCGGTTTCATCCGAATCACCAGGACCGCAGTACCCCCCTGGCTACACACCTTCGCCACAGGCAGCCATGCAATTCAACAATCCGGGACAGCAGCCCGTACTCAAGCCTACTTATGGGCCTCACTCCAGAAATCTGAGCTACCCAGCTACATCGGGGTTGCCTTCACCCTCTTTGCCGGTTGAAAATCAACAACAAGCCGCAAGGTTCTATCCTTTTGCTCAGGGTCCTACTCAAGCTCCTCGTAATCCGGCAAGGACAGTTTTCACCTACGTCCCCGAAACAGCTGCTCGTTCTCCACCTCGCCGGCGCCAGTGGTAGCTCCTCTCTCGCTCGCCGCCGGTTCAATGCCATGGTTCCACCACAAGACCCCCATCTGGCTTGGTTCATGGAACAGCATAAGGAAATGAAAGCACAAATTGCCGAATTAACTGCTAAGAAGTCTGCCTTCCGGCCTACGGACCCGGACTCCATCGTTCCCCTGCCCCACAAATTCGTGATGCCCAATCTGGATCTCTTTGATGGGACTGCCTGCCCGAAAACTCATTTGGATACATATACCTTGGCGATGATGGCCAAAGGATGCACCAATCAGCAGTTGGCTGACTATTTCAGTCTCTCTTTGAAGTCCAGTGCTCTAAAATGGTTCTTCCGTTTGAAACCCGAAGCCAGGGCTACATGGGATCAGATCACTAGCGCCTTCACAGAAAAGTACAAAGCTAACTTGGAGTGGGAAACAAATAGAGTTGACCTGCAAACGACAGTGCAGCGTCCCGACGAGAACATCGGAGACTTTTACAAGCGCTGGAATTTGAAGCTTAGCGAAATGGCAACTCCTCCTTCTGAAGAGGAACAATTGGACATCTTCTAGTCTTGTCTGAAACCACATCTGAGAGCCTCCCTCAGTCACTTCCCCTACGCAGACTTGCGGGCAATGGTCAATTCCGGGGCTAAATTTGAAAAGGCTTACAATCAGCAACCGGCTGCTGCACCTGCCTACAGATATCGGGCTTCTACCTCTAACACCGCTCCTGCTCCCGCTAGAGGAAAAGATGTGATCAATTACACGGGACAGGAATGTAATAATGCAACTCCTTTTGTTTCTAGAAAACCGGCTGAGCCCAGGCCACGGGTCATAAACCTCGAAAGCTTTGGAATGCCTCTGAATGACATCTTTAGGGGACTGGTAAAAGAAGGCTTGCTGCGGCCTTTGGAGAACTTCCAACCCAGGAATCCAAACGCTCCCGTGGATACTTCAAAATATTGCGCTTTTCATCAAGCCCACGGACATCTGACCGATAACTGCTTTACTCTGAAAAAGGCAATCCAAGGCCTGATAGAGCAAGGAAAGTTGGAAGGCCCCGAAGGGCCTAATACAGTCAAAAATCCTCTTCCGAGGAACCATAACCAGGTGAATATGATTGAATTTGGAGAGCCTTCATACGACCAGGAGGATGTGGAAAATGATGAAGGTCCCCAAATACCCATGGCCAACCTTGTCGAGGATCCTGAATTCGGATTCCCCTCAGCCACGAGGATATTGAACGAATCGACCCATCTTGGTCTCATGTCAGAGATTTCCTGCAAGAATATGAAACTCGCTACTTCTCAGAGGAAGGGATAGTTGATACTGAAGAACTGGGGCTGTTCCGGTCAAAGCATGAGAGAACCATTTACACAAGATGGTTAGAGCAGTCAAAGAAGATTGAGCAAGAAAGCTTCAGACGGGCACCTGTGCTGGGGCTTATCAGCAAAGAGGCCGAAGAACATCTGGAGCTAGTAAACTTCTGCAAGCTGGCTCTGGGAGAAACCAAATACGATCCCGAGGACAGTGAAACTGAAGAATCAGAGGAGGAGGATTGCTTCTATATCCTGCCTGGGGTTAAATACGTGCCACCCCCTCTCACTCTTCCCCCGCAATTTCTCGGAGGAGAAGCCGAATCACAATTACCACTTCCAGGAATGGGGGCATACGACAATTTCTGCGGCTGCACGCACCCATATTCCCCTAACGGATTTGATCGGCGTTCCCTCTCAGCCGAAATTCCAGTAATATGGGAAGATGATTCTGATGACAGCGACGACGATGACGATGATGATAGCGAAGAGTCAAGTGAGGCCCCAGATCCGGAATCAATCTGGAACAATCATGCCAGAAATGAGTCCATGGGAGCAAGGCACAATGGTTGGTCATTGTCGGCAGTTTACTCGATGAAAGACCACCAGAAAATGCAGGACAAATACCAACGGGGACGGGCCCCCACGAAGTGTCACTCGTAAGATGTACTTGTGGCCAGTGTCCGGACACTTCAGAGGATGAGGAACAGCAAAGCCCTCACCCAGATCCATACATATCCAAGGTCCTAGAGCACAACGTCCTCTATAAGGACCTATCAGGCGAATGGAGAAGGTTCATCGAAGCCTTGGTCGAAAAGGGAGGGTTTCAGCGACCAGAAGACAATGAATTCGTAAATGTCATCGGATCTTTTTCTTCCTTCCCTAAAACAGACGGTGTCACAACTGTAAGGGTCACGACCGAGCCGCTAGAACACCTCGAATGCATAGAGTCGTTGAAAAGGGTTATTGATCTAAATGTCTCCCCAGTCGCCTTCATACCCATGGACCCCCATGACGCTTTCTTAATTGCTCCCACAACAATGACCCTGTACTCCTCATTTGGACCCAGATCTACCGAGCCGTTGCATCAAACTACGGAAGTGAGCATTGCCAATCCTTTACTTGTGGTTTCCCTACTTGCAAGGGCGAAAGAAAGAAGATGTATGACGAAATGGAGGCTGGCAGCCGTGAGACCGAAGAAACTTTGGAAGATGACTACTACGAAACCGAGGATATGAAAGCTATGAAGTTCCCTGGGGCTGAGTATGTGGAGGTCATAGAATTCAACACTGTCTACCATGCTTTGGGGAAAGGGTTTTCAGATATTCGATCCAAGCGGATAGTTGAAGATTTGCTAGAAAGAGGGAAGCTGACTCCCATCCTCCCCAACGAGAAAATCACTATGGTCAGATCAAATCCGCCCCGAAGCAAAGTGACCATCCTTGTCAGGGTTACCCAAGAAGAGATCACTTTCCCGGAATGTATCTCAGCTCTCAGAGAAGTTCTGGAAACCGGAATGATACCAGACGCTCCTCCCACGCAGAATGCTATAATCGTCTCCAGCTCTGAGTATTACAGGAAGGAACCGGAATGGCTGCACTATACCGGAGATGAAATCGGCAAACCGCCAAGCCCGGGGAATAGCAGTTCCTGTTGTATGATAACCATGGGCAGTTATAAGGGCAAATCGGAGGATGCTTTAGCTCTATGGGCCACCCAAGGTTCTAAAAAGCGCTAGGCGGATGCTAGGCGGCGGAGCCGGGCCTAGCGCCTAGGCGGGGACTAGTCGGGGACTAATCGGGATTAGTCAGGACCTAGGCGGGGCTTAGAACTAGGCGTTGGAGAGAGGCCTAGCGCCTAGGCGGGGCCTAGGCGCCCTTAGGCGGGGTCTTTTAGAACAGAGGGGCCACCCAAGGGGCAACGACACAACCCCAGACTCAAAAGCCTGTAACTTGGGAAGCAGTTATAAGGGCCGCCCAGGAAGGAGCCAATACAGCTCAAGCTCAACCCCTTACCGTTGCCAGACTCCACCAAAATCAGTGGACAATAGCCAAACAGGCTCCTCCGTTAACTTTGGCGGCATTGAAGAAATCCAGTCAGGAAACAATAGACAAAGAAGTTAATCTGTTGACCCGATCCGGGCAGATCTTCCAAGGGAATCCCAAAGCAGATAAGAAGGCCACAGACCAGGCACCGAAAGAAGATCGCCGCCCCTATGCTAAGACAACCGAAGCTCCTGACCCCGAAAAGGAGGATCCCGTGCTCACCCAGTTGAAGCAAACACAGGCCAACATCTCTCTATGGTCCCTGCTCACCTCGTCTTACCCCCACAAGCTAAAGCTGGAAGAAAGCCTGGCTCGCACTCTAGTACCTATCGATGCTACTCCCGATGACGTAGTGCAATTGATCGGGAGCATCCACTACGGGAACATAATTACTTTCACAGACCTCGATCTCCCTCAGTTTGGGGCGGATCACAATGAGCCTCTCTTCATCACAGTCCAGTTGGACGAACGACGCCTCCCTCGGGTTTTGGTCGACAATGGGTCTGGAATGAATATCCTCCCGGTAAAGATCATGAGCCTGCTCAACATCAAGACCACAGATCTAAAGCCTTCCTCCCTCACTGTCAAAGCTTATGACTTGACATCCCGAGCAGTCCTTGGAGTTGCTACTTTGGACCTCTGGTTTGGCAAGAAATTGATACCTGTGGAATTCCAGGTTATCGACATCCCAATCACTTTCAACGCCCTGCTGGGAAGACCTTGGCTGCATCAAGTCAAAGGGGTTGCTTCGAGCCTCCACCAGTGTGTGAAATTCGTCTCGGATGGGGATTTGACAACCATTTACGGAGATCTAGTCACCTTGGAGGGCAGGGATACGGGTGGAATACCCATTCTGGAAATCAAACATGATGAGGACGGCCTCATGCTGACAGGCTTCACAGTCGAGCCTCCCAAAGCCCAAGTATGCAACGTTGATCTGACAATCACCCGGGATAAAATCCCTCCGGTCTTGAAAATGATGAGAAAGATGAGCTATCTACCTGGCCTCAGTCTGGGGAAGCATCAACAAGGGACCCACAAAGTCATTGAGGTGAAGGAACAGAAAAATCGCCATGGTTTGGGATATGAACTGACTTCGGGGAAAATTGCAAAGGAAAAGGAAATTGCTCTGCCAAAGAAAGAAACTATCACAGGAAGGGTCCCAGTCAACGGCCCCAAATCTCTCTCTTTCAGTCCTAATCTGGCCCACTACTTCGTGAAGGGTCCCACACAGCAGGGTGATGTCACAGTCAAAGAGCCTACTCCTACAGAGGGGTGGCTAAAGCTACAAGATAGCCTCAACAAGTTCAGGGGAGCCAAAGCTAACCCGGTCCGTAGAATTTTTTTGGACCTACCCAAGATACCTGGGGCTACCACCACCATCGAGAGTGAGTATACTTTCAGGGGTGTACCCGACCTAGTGGAACAGTTCGAGAAGCTTACTACCACAACTCCGATTGTCCAGGAAGATCCGGAGCCTGAGTTTGAATTGACAGTACCAAAAGCTAAGGCCGCAGAATTCCCTTCAGATGATTGGGATGGTCCGATTATGCAGCAGTTGTTTGAAGAAGAGGTTCAGGTGCCAGACCTGATTGATTTCAGCTCAGTCAAAGAAATGGTAGCGATGATCGAGGAAGGAGGACAGAAACAGCACAATTCCCGAGTCATGAGGCCACTGACAGCAATGCCACTAAAGAATTGGGAAACTCTCTCAGACCCGTCCGCGACCAAGGAGGAAATGATCACCAAACTTGGAATGGTCCCCCGCCCCTTTGTGTCAATCTAGGAAAAGTCCTCCGAGTCTCTCATTGTTAAGGTCGAGTCTCTAGGGTCGTCCGACGGCCTTACGCCTGAAGACTGCAAGTCTGTAGCGAACGCTGTATTCCCTTTCGTTCTCAATGAAATGATAAATCCTTCCGAGTATCTCTTGATTGCCACTCTATGCTAATGATCAAATAACTAATAAAAAAAATAAAAAAAATAACATTTGACAATGATTCATTAGTTAAAGAAGCAGACGCATTAAATAAACAAAAAAAAATCAAACAAAAAAAAATCTCTTTAAGCAGGTTGTCCGGAAAGAGGAAAATCGAGCCCAAGCTGCCGAAGAGGTTTTGACAAGTGTGAATCTGGGAACGGCGGAAGAGCCTAAAGAGACGTAGATTGATAGTTTCTTTGAAGGAACTGAAAAGGATTCCCTACAAAATCCTACAAAGTCCTCAACTCAAGGAAAGTAGCCCTCTTCGTCAGAGAGAACATCATAGGCCGATATGGTTTGCCAGCCGAAATCATCTCAGATAATGGATCCCACTTCGAAGGGGAATGTGAAAGACTGCTAGCAGAGTTCAGAATAACCCATCACAAGTCATCTCCTTATAGGCCCCAAACCAACGGAGCCGTCGAAGCAGCAAACAAGACTCTGGAAAACATCATCCGGAAAATGGCCGTCCGAGGTCGAGATTGGCCCGAGAAGCTACACCTGGCACTCTGGGGCTACAGGACATCAGTCAGAACCGCAACAGGTGAGACACCATTTGCCCTCACCTACGGGATGGAAGCTGTGCTCCCGATCGAGCTGGAAATTCCCTCATCCGTGTGCTACTTGAGAGTCAAATCAATGAGGTAGAATGGCTCCAAAGTCGCCATGACGAATTGGCTCTACTAGATGAACGCCGATTGAGAGCCATGGAACACATCCGAGCCTACCAAGGGAGAATGACCAGGGCCTTCGACAAGAAAGTGAAACATTGGGAGATCAGGGAAGGTGATCTCGTCCTGAAAGAGAAGCCCCCAGTCCGCATCAACCCGCTTGGCAAATGGGAGCCTGTCTGGGTCGGGCCATATGTCATCCAGAAAATCTTCTCCGGAGGAGCCATGCAACTTGCAGACCTCGACGGAAATCCTTTTGTACACCCAGTGAATGGTGACAAGCTGCGCAGATACTACGCGTAAAGCATTGAGTCAAAAAAAAACAAAAAACAAAAAATATATATATAAAAAAAAGAGTGCTAAAAGAGTAATACCCAACTAGGTTGAAAACCCGAAAAGGGCGACTTAGGTAAAAGACAGGGTTGCACTAAAAAAAAATAAAAAAAAAATTAACCGGGTCGAACTACGAAGACCTGAGCCCTTTTGTCCGAAGGGAACGTAGGCAGCCGGAAACGGTTCGGTCTAAAAAACAAATAAAAGACATACTTTGTCATCAACACATTGATCAGACCATGAAAGCGTCTCGAAAAACTCTAAAGCAATTCACATATTCATTACAAGTTAAAATCTTTTTGATGAGTCTAAGCTCGGTTCATTCCTACAACTGGCAACCTGCTAAAAGAAATTAAGATACATAATCAAACTAATGTGTCTGCTAAGACAAGAAAGGGATACTCGGAAAATTCAGAGTCACTCCAAGCCGCTCGTACTGGCATCCCCTCTCTTCTTCCCCCTTCGGGTCTTCTTCCTCTGAACAGGAAAGATGTCGGTCTTCCTCCTACCAAGCTCTGGTGTAGGAATAGGGTCTATCAAACCAGCCTCTGTCAGGGCCTTAGTGGCCCTAGCGTCATCTCTCATCTCCTGTAACCTAGCTGGTAAAGTAGGAGTCCTCCTCTTCTGTCTCTTGACATAGGCCTCATAGTCGGTCACAACGTCTCCGCTCCTGTCGTGAGGGTTGGCTCTTGCCTCAGCACTCCTCCTCTCCGAAACTGTCAGGTCCTCCGCACCCACAATGGCCTCACGCCGTCTCAAAATAGCCATCTGAGTCTCCCCCAAATGCCTCTCATACCAATCCAGGTACCAAGTGGTCAGGAACACCGGTCTCGGACGTCTGAGGATAACCCGAAGAGGAAAGACGTCATGCTCGGGACAGAAATGGAAACACCGAAGGATCATCCATAGGAGCAGAAGCCACCACCCTAGTGGCTATATCATCAAAGTCCTCCAAAGGAACCTGCTCCAAGCCGAGCTGTCTCAGAACTAAAGCCGGAATGTAGAAGCTGGACTGAGAAAGCCCCGGAAGCATAACCGCATGAGACCCGTCCTGAAGTACTCTGCGAGTCTCCACTCGCCAATGAGGCACCGACCATCTGATATCTTCAGTCCGGCGGCCAGCCATCCAATGCTCCCACGAGCCCTGATCATCGAAATCTACAGCAACCCCTCTCCTGGCAAATGTCCAAGGCTTGATCATATCAGAAGCTTTCCCGAAGAACCCCCAGGCGCTCCATCAGCCACAGGGTCAATAGAAACGGGATGCCCCCGTGCATGTACCGCCTCCCGGTAGCTAATCTGTCGAGAGCATGAAAAGTCTCCCCCAAGATCAAAGGTACAACATCTCTGCCCAAGCGACAGTGAACAACTACGTCTAGCAGAGCCCGATGACAAATTCCAAAGGAATAGACCATGAACAAGGTGCCAAACATGCAAAGTGCGAAAGCATCCCAATAGGCATCATCCACCAAGCCTAAGCCCCTAAATCTATCAGGAAGACCAGAAATATCAAAATGATCGGGACCGCGGATCATACCTTGTGCTTCCTCCGGGGAAAGATGAAAAAGGTTGCACAGTTTGCCAACAAAAGAAGCTCCTCCGGGCAAAGGAATCGCAATCTCCTCCACCTCGGGACCACCAAGCAAGGCCCGAAATTCTTCAACAGTCGGGACCATTTCATTGTAAGAAAGGCAAAAGACATGCCTTCTAGTGTCCCAAAATGAGGAAGAAGCCCTCAAAAGATCATAATCCGGAATCAATTCCTTGAGAGACCACAAGCACTTCACCTTATACCTTTCTTCAAAGAATGACCTCCTCTCATGCATAATCTCCCGGGATCAATCCTTGAATTTGTTGAAGAATGCCATTTGGGATTCTTGAGGCAATTTTGATGGAGTTTTTCTAAGGTTTTCCATGGATTTTCTCTATTTTTCCCCAAAAATGACTGTTTGGACTGGTGGTTGAAGAAGGTATTTGAATTTGAAATAAAGGAAAACCAGATCTGAAGCAAAATTAAAGGATAATGTCAGATTCAGGTCCTGTCCGCGCGGACATGATTGTCCCCCATCAGAAAAATCTGCAACAGTCCAAACTGCTGCACCAAAGAGGAATATTTCGTCCCGATTGCTCGAAACCTGTGCAAAACCTGCCCAAACCAGTCCATATACCAAACACTAACACCCTTGCCAAAAAACCCAGGCTCATGCAACATTGCATTCATACTGCATTGCATTCATGATAGATAAAATAAGATAAAATCCTAAATTATTACATTCCAAAAAAAAAGAGTGTACATAAAAAAAAAAAAAACTGTATCTGTCAAAAGAAATAGGTACAATCTCAGAAATCAGTCTCAAAAGATCGTCAGTCAGAGTCCTCGGTGGCTGGGGCTTTCCCCCGATCCCTCTTGCGGCTCGGGCCCACCTCCTCAGTAGCCCTGAAGATCTCGGGCTCAGAATCGTCCTCGTCTCCAGAAGGAGGCTCGTCTGGACCAACCGAAACGCCGCGATAAGGCAAACCAAGATCCTCGAAGAAGTCATACCCAAACGAAAATGCGTCGGCCTCCTGGACATGCGAAGAAGACCCACCGTGGTGCCAGACATGTCCCTGCCCATGTGAATCCCCTAGAATGACGTGGTCCGAAGGCAGCACCCTGCTGGGATCTATGAGAGGAGAAAGAGGAGTCTCGGAAGAAGTATCGGAAGGAATAGGGGAAGCCTCCCGCCTGACAGGCGCCGGCCGTGGTCACCTCGCTCTAGCCTGAGGAGCCCCGCAAGCAACCATCCTCCTAATGAATCTCTTAGCCCCGATCACCTGTTTCGTCAGCTTCTCCACGACCACCTCCGAAAACTGCACAGAAGCAAAAGCGTCAAAAAAAAGGGGTGATGCTAAAAATGATGAAGCAAGAGGAAAGAAGAAGAGACAGAAGCAGTAAAAATCCATACCTTCATACCCGGACGAGGCTGGAAAGCTCGTGGAAGCCGCTCAGGCTGAGGGATCTGCACCCTCAATCTGATCTCATCCTGGATATATGAAAAGTCCGTCCGAGGGTACCGCGGGACCCCTAATCCCTCTCTATCAAGAACCTGGGGCGTCCTCAGCCTCCTCAAGATAAATGTCGAATACTGCTCAATCGCCACGAATGCCGAGAAGTGCTGGCCACCTCGGTAATCACCCCAGGTCGCAGATCTCTCACTCGGGTGCATCATGTCGGCAGGAGGCTCCACCGGTGTCAACAAAGGCGAATTCACGCCATGCTGGCGCGTCACCCTCTCCCCCAGATAATACACATCGCAGGTCAGACCTCTCAGAATCCTCCGCTGCACGGTCCATATCTCAGCGCCCTTCAGCTGCGCCACATCGAAACGATCCCATGGGTAGAATATCATCCCCTCATCCGTCTCAGCCCCCGTCAAAGGCAGGCAGTCCCTGTATCTGAGAGTCATGCGCCCCCTGGAACCTATCTTCTCCCGAGCATGCTTGCTCCAGGAGAGCATGGCCGGGTATGCCCCGATGTACGCCGTAGGCTGCCGCCACATCGTGACGTGAAAGAACTCCAAAGCCCATACCTGCGAAAGGAAAAGATCACGTCAATCCAGTGCAAAAAAAAAGTGCGTGCTCAAGGAAAAGAAAAAGAAGAAGTTTATACCTCCAGAGGGAACTCGAAGCATGTCAGAGAACTGACAGCCTTCCGGCTATATCGATCCAGAGCAAAATAGAGCTCTGCCAGCCCTGCCTCTCCCCAAGAGACCTCCCCAGCCATCTCCACATCCTCCAAACTCCTCAGCAAAGCAAACATCGCCGTCCCCTCGGCGTGTCCAAAAAGAGTGCTCGAAAAAGCAAACCATAAAAAGGCCCTAGCAATCTGCTCAGCGCCTATCCTCTCATCCCCAGCCTCGTAGCTCCCAATGGTCTCCACAATCTTTCCATAAACCACGGCATACTCCATCCCCATCCCCTTTTTGGGAATGGGGGTAAAGCCCAGAAGGGCCTGCAGGTCCAAGTCGCTGTAACCGTCCCGCCACTCAATGCTGCGTCCATTGAAGGACAGACCCGTGATCGCAGCGTAGTCAGAAGGCGTAACCGTAGCCTCGCCCCAGAAGAAATGGAATGTGTGGGTCACGTCCCACCAATGCTGTGCCAAAGCAAATATCAGGCCCTTGCTCTTAGGGAACTTAACCAACCCCCTCAAGCACTCAATGAACTCGTACAGCCCAGTCCCAATGACAATCTGTCTCGGACTCATCAAAGCTCCTCGGCCCAAGATTGGAAGCCGGTCCCACAGGTTGACCACAGACTCCACTGATCCTCGAGTCTTCATCTTATTCAGCTGCTCCGTCACAAAGTGATTTCCACCCTGCAATTAAAAGAAAGACAAAAGTGTCAAAATTTTGCATTTGCATCCAAAAAAGAGCATACGCATGCATCACAAAGTTTTGAAGAAAATTTGGCAGCATAACGGCATACAATGAACCTAGCCCCATTTTTTCTCGCACAAAAAAAGGCAGTTTTCAGCAAATCCCAATCAACATTCATTCGTACATGAAGAAAAAATTCATACAAGGAGTCGACGGAAGTAAAAACTCCGTCCCATTTTCATAAAATAACATGCATACATTCATTCAACGGAAGCAAAAATCTGTCCCACTTTTCAAAAAAAAAATCCTATGCATACATGCATATCATCCATCATCTCATTGCAAAAAATCCTACATGCATACATTCATTCAACGGAAGTGAAAACTCCGTCCCATTTTCATAAAATAACATGCATACATATCATTCATGTAGTCATCATCTCATTGCAAAAAAAATCCTACGTTTACAAAAAAAAAAGGGGGGGAAGCATGCATGCATACATTCATGTCATTGCAACAAAAAAGAGGTCCGTCCCGGATTTGAGAAAATTCTCATGTTTCAAAAAAAAAAAGACAAAAAAATGGCAAAATGCCAATTCTTTTTCTAAAATACATGCAATTTCAATGTCAAGAACGTTATTTTCAAAATTTAAATCACAATTTTCGAATTTTTAACTACAATTTTCGGACATTAAAAAAAAAAAAAAAATTGGCAAAAATGCCCATTCTTTTTTCAAACAAAATGCACATTTGGGTTACCCATGAACTCATTACAACATGCAAAGCATCAAGATCAAATTTCAAGCCCAAGAATATTGATTTTCGGATTTTCAAAAAAATAATAATAAATTCAAAAATCACAAAAAATCTCTTTCAAGCAAAAATCGACAAAGGGAATTGAAGAGATTCAAAGTATACCGTTCGGAGACTCGGATCAGTGGCCCAATGTTGCCACGCATCGGGGTATGGCTCCTCCGCAATCGATTGCGAAAGTGTGTAATGCCTCCTCATTCGAACGAGCTCTAATTGCCTCTCCGCGACCGGGCCACGTCCTTGGCCTTGAAAAGCAACTCCCCCGTGTTCCATTGCTTGAAAATCGAAGAAAATCGGAAAGATTTTGAGTTTTTTGGCCTTCAATGGCGGTTTGGGCGAATTTTCTCTCTCTCTCTCTCGTAAATTTTGAAAAAACAGACTGAGGAAGAAGAAGGGCGTTGGCCCTCATTTAAACCTATCCAGGTCACGCTCCTATCCGCGCGGATGGTTTTGAAGGGTCGAAAAGACCCTTTTGCCCTTTAAAATTTCAGGACTCTGCAGTTCAGTCCTCAACTTGACAGAGTTAACCAAAGTTAACCAAAGTCAACCCCCTTTCAAGAAAATCATCAACGGCAGTAAAACGTAAGTCCGATTTCTCCGAGAAAGATAACGGAATCCCGTTTCTTTCATCAAAATCTTTCGACGGCAGTAAAACGTAAGTCCGATTCCTCCGAGAAAGTTAACGGAATCCCGTTTCTTTCATCAAAATCATCAATGGCAGTAAAACGTAAGTCCGATTTCTCCAAGAAAGATAACGGAATCTCGTTTCTTTCATCAAAATCATCAACGGCAGTAAAACGTAAGTCCGATTCCTCCGAGAAAGTTAACGGAATCCCGTTTCTTTCATCAAAATCATCAACGGCAGTAAAACGTAAGTCCGATTCCTCCGAGAAAGTTAACGGAATCCCGTTTCTTTCATCAAAATCATCAACGGCAGTAAAACGTAAGTCCGATTTCCTCCGAGAAAGTTAACGGAATCCCGTTTCTTTCATCTAAATCATTAACGACAGTAAAACGTAAGTCCGATTTCTCCGAGAAAGATAACGGAATCCCGTTTCTTTCATCAAAATCATCAACGGCAGTAAAACGTAAGTCCGATTTCTCCGAGAAAGATAACGGAATCCCGTTTCTTTCATCAAAATCATCAACGGCAGTAAAACGTAAGTCCGATTTCTCCGAGAAAGATAACGGAATCCCGTTTTTTTCATCAAAATCATCAACGACAGTAAAACGTAAGTCCGATTTCTCCGAGAAAGATAACGGAATCCCGTTTCTTTCATCAAAATCATCAATGGCAGTAAAACGTAAGTCCGATTTCTCCGAGAAAGATAACGGAATCCCGTTTATTTCATCAAAATCATCAACGGCAGTAAAACGTAAGTCCGATTTCTCCGAGAAAGTTAACGGAATCCCGTCTCTTTCATCAAAATCATCAACGGCAGTAAAACGTAAGACCAAATTCTCCAACGAGGGCTAACAAAATCCCCAGCAAAGTTAACGGAATCCCGACAAAAGCCAATGGAATCTCGAGCAGATTTCGAACTACGAAAGGGCTTGATTCCCACTAGGGATACGTAGATAGCCTATCATTAGGTCCAGCCACTCGACCAAAACGGTCATCCTTTTCCTCGGCAGCAGACGTAAGACCGATCCTTTCAAGCGAAGTCCACCAGAGGACCATCTATCCCACACCATCAAGGTTCGAGGCACCTAAAACGCCATCTTCAAGGTTCGAGGCACCTAAAACGCCATCTTCAAGGTTCGAGGCACCTGAAACGCCATCTTCAAGGTTCGAGGCACCTAAAACGCCATCATCTCCAGGGTTAAAAACCCGAACTACGACTGGCTTGATTCCTCTTAAGGATACGTAGGTAGCCTATCATTAGGTTCAGCCATCAGACCAAAAATGGTCATTCCTATCCCCAGCAGAGCGGATAGCCCTCAGATCGAAACTGGTCATTCCTATCCCCAGCAGAGCGGATAGCCATCAGACCAAAAATGGTCATCTCTTATCCCCAGCAGAGTTTCCTCCAGCAACCGACTGCAGAACTCGCTCATCAAGGTTCGAGGCACCTAAAACGCCATCATCTCCAGGGTCGAATACCCGAACTACGGCCGGCTTGATTCCCATTCGGGATACGTAGGTAGCCTATCGCTAGGTTCAGCCACTCGATCACTCGATCACTCGATCACTCGATCATCCTGTCAAATATGGAGCCTTACTCTTATCGACGACCCCGCTTCCTTCGAAAGCACCGTCGCCGAGGGGCTACTGTAAGTACTCCAATTTGAGTTGTTAGTATTTTCGTTAGAAAATTAACGAAAGTCTTAACATTTCTAACAATTCCTAACCTTTCTAACAAAGTAAGGGTAGATTAGGGATTGCCATTTAAAGATAAACCAAGGAAAGAATCTCAAAAAGCAAAAGAAATTGAAAAAACCCGAATTGGCAAGCTGAAAAACATAACCAGTTTGAATTTTTTTTGAAAATATTCTTTGTGTCCAAAGCCTGCAGCTGCAATTAATGAACAGTGCACGCTGCAGGAACCCTCCGCGCGGATGGTTATGTCATTTTCAGAGGGCTATAAATTGAGGCCTTCAGTCACAGAAAAAAAAGGAGAAAAAACACATTTCTCAACTGCACCTTGGCGAAAATAGGGAGAAAACAGTGAGAATTCTCTAGAATTGTCACCTTTTTCTCAACTATTCACCCAAAATCACACTCACTCAAACACTCTCATATTCAAGCCTCATACACCAACACTAGGAAGATAGGTATAACCTCCCTCTCCCTATCCTAAATCTCTCTCATCCATGCATGCATTTTTAAACTACAAAATGTAGTTTGTTCATCTTCTTGCCCTAGATCCAAGAGGATCACCATGGAAGTTCATCTCCATGGATGATCCTCTACAAGGATCAACATTATCTTCAAAGTGTTCTTTACTTACTTGCAAAGAAAACACATTTTCAAACCCTAAAAATCATTTTTCATACATCAAATCTTCATTTTCAAGGATAAAATTCCCCTCCCCAAGCAAATGAAGTGCTTAAGTCCTAATGTACCCCAAGGATGGTTTGATATAGTAGATCACCACTAAAATGTCTAGTGACTACTAATCAAAACCTAGGGAAACGGGGACAAGCATGGATGCAAAACCCCCTTTAAAATCACATTTTCTTTCTTGAGAAGTTGCTGTCCAGTAGCAATTTTCTAAGACCTCAGTCCATTGTCTAAATTTTTGGACACAGTGTTAGTACCCGGTCCGAAAAAAGGTAGTCCAAATACCTGGCCCGGTTAATATTAATTAGAAACCCTAAAGCAACCCTAACCCTAATTCATTAATTCTTCCGTACCAGCGCCGTCGCTGTCAGCTTGGAAAGGACGCCAGTTGGAAGAGCCGATCGACCCTTTGCCCGTGGAAGAGCCGATCGACCCTTTATTTTAGAGCCGATCGACCCTTAAATCCTAGAGCCGATCGACCCTTTAGAGGCCCAGCCCAGGTACCGAGGTATTATAAATAGGGGTGCCCGGCTCCCCATATTCACACACAATTTACTCGGGAGAAGCGAGATTACACTTGCTTTACCCACAGTTTTTCTTACTCTCTTCGAATCGCCCTAGATTCGACCCCAAAGTCTTGCTACAATTGGTAAGACTCTTTTTAATATTTTTGTTCTTTATTATTATTGTCTTTATTATTATTATTGTTTGCATGCTTAGTATATTTTAATTACTTTATTTCTTGCTTATGTCACATATGCTAGATTTAGGGTTGTTTTAATATATTTAAATATGTAATAGCCGAGGATGATCTAGGGTTTCGCCAAGAAACCCAATGGATCTAGGAACTATTTCTTTCCTTCCACCTTAGTTATAATTATCCCATGATCAACAATCCCCCAAGGATGAACGTTGATTAGTGCACCTTCCGAGGGCCTAACTCAAAGGTTCTAGGGTGTGATCATCAATTAATTCTTTCTCTCCCCTCCTCCTTATGCATGATCCCGTTTCTTCTATCTATTCCTGTAAACACCGCACACAACCAACACCCCACATGCTAGAAAGACCGATCCGTCGGGCAATAGGAGTGATAGCGTTTCTTCTTCTGTTGTAACTTGACCCCCGAACCCAATTACATGTTTAGCCTTTTTTCAAAGCTTTGGGCTATATCAAAGTGGCGTGGCGACTCTCAAAATTAAACTAATATTTTAATATGGTTTAAAGCGAGTGTCACTAAATGAATATCCTATTTCGATCCGACTTTATATAATTAATTATTTCAAACCTCCGAATGCGCGTTGCATCGGGACGGGGTATTCACAGTGGCGACTCTGCTGGGGACTGTTTTGAAACTTCTTCAAACTAAGTGGGTCAGACTTTCGTTTTCTTTTATGGTGTTGTATTTTGCTTTCTTTTTCTATTTTGTTCTATTCTTAACTGTTGCATTGCATGCATGCATCTCCTAAAACAAATAAAAATCTTTCTCTTTTCTCCTTAAAAAGGAATTAGACTTTTTACCTCACACTACCACTAGAGTCCGTGTCACACTGCACAGACACCCTTAACCCTTCGGAGAAGCCAAAGTGCGGGAAGTGTGGTGATCATGTCGCCTCCCTTCCGAGTCTCACTTGGCCATCCACTCATCAGTGCGCTTCGGCTGCACGGTGGGAGCCTGAAATCTAACCCTTGTGTCACCCACTTTGCTAGGAATACACTCCATGTGACCGGTTGGTTTGGCTAGCTTTTTTATATAGACAATTAATAAGGTCTTTATGTTAAGTCACTACGAATCAATGATAAGTCAAGATCTATAGAGAGAAAAGAGCACTAAAAAATTTGATTTCCTTTTAAAGGACGTGCCATGTAAGGTCGAGCGCTTGTTAAAAGATCTTGCCTTATCATGGATCTGTAGTACTTCCCATAAATATCTCTTAAATGTCTATATGAGACGGTTAGTCGTTAGGATCCACCACTTTAGGACCTTTAGTTAGTTGCGAAAAAGGGGTATCCCTTCCAACCAAGAGTAGGTTCTATAAAAAATAGAGGGCTTTTTTGTAAATAAAATGCTTAACTATCCCTCATTTCTAGGACCCTTCAAGGTCCACTCCTCATTTCTAGGACCCTTCAAGGTCCACCCCTCATTCCTAGGACCTTCCGAGGTCCACTCCTCATTTCTAGGACCTTCCGAGGTCCACTCCTCATTTCTAGGACCCTTCAAGGTCCACTCCTCATTTCTAGGACCCTTCAAGGTCCACCCCTCATTCCTAGGACCCTCCGAGGTCCACTCCTCATTCCTAGGACCCTCCGAGGTCCACTCCTCATTTCTAGGACCCTTCGAGGTCCACTCCTCATTTCTAGGACCCTTCAAGGTCCACTCCTCATTTCTAGGACCCTTCAAGGTCCACCCCTCATTCCTAGGACCTTCCGAGGTCCACTCCTCATTTCTAGGACCTCCAAGGTCCACTCTTCATTTCTAGGACCCTCCGAGGTCCGCTCTTCACTTCTAGGACCCTCCGAGGTCCGCTCTTCACTTCTAGGACCCTCCGAGGTCCGCTCTTCATTTCTAGGACCCTCCGAGGTCCGCTCTTCACTTTTAGGACCCTCCGAGGTTCGCTCCTCATTTTTTAGGACCTTCCGAGGTCCGCTCCTCATTTTTAGGACCTTCCGAGGTCCACTCTTCATTTTTAGGACCCTCCGAGGTCCGCTCTTCATTTTTAGGACCCTCCGAGGTCCGCTCCTCATTTTTAGGACCCTCCGAGGTCCGCTCTTCATTTTTAGGACCCTCTGAGGTCCGCTCCTCATTTTTAGGACCCTCCGAGGTCCGCTCCTCATTTTTAGGACCTTCCGAGGTCCGCTCCTCATTTCTAGGACCCTCCGAGGTCCGCTCCTCATTTCTAGGACCCTCCGAGGTCCGCTCCTCATTTTTAGGACCCCCCGAGATCCGCTCCTCATTTTTAGGACCCTCCGAGGTTCGCTCCTCATTTCTAGGACCCTCCGAGGTCCGCTCCTCATTTCTAGGACCCTTCGAGGTCCGCTCCTCATTTCTAGGACCCTCCGAGGTCCGCTCCTCATTTCTAGGACCCTCCGAGGTCCGCTCCTCATTTCTAGGACCCTCCGAGGTCCGCTCCTCATTTCTAGGACCCTTCGAGGTCCGCTCCTTATTTCTAGGACCCTCCGAGGTCCACTCTCCATTTCTAGGACCCTCCGAGGTCCGCTCTTTACTTCTTGGACCCTTCAAGGTCCACACCCTCTACTGCGGACCGCTCTAGGATCAGTCTCTCTATCTTGGACCGTTCAAGGTCCACTCTTTGACCCTTCGTGGTGCTCTTCCTATACTATGTCCACTCTCCCAATCTTGGACCATTCAAGGTCCACTTCTCATATCTTGGACCATTCAAGGTCCACTCCTCTTATCTTGGACCGTTCAAGGTCCGCTCTTCTTCTCTTGGACCCTTCAAGGTCCGCTCCTCTTCTCTTGGACCCTTCAAGGTTCACTCCTCTTCTCTTAGACCCTTTAAGGTCCACTCCTCTTCTCTTGGACCCTTTGAGGTCCACTCCTCTTCTCTCGGACCCTTTAAGGTCCACTCCTCTTCTCTTGGACCCTTTAAGGTCCACTCCTCTTCTCTTGGACCCTTTAAGGTCCACTCCTCATCTCTTGGACCCTTCAAGGTCCACACTCCTCATATCTTGGACCGTTCAAGGTCCGCTCTTCTTCTCTTGGACCCTTCAAGGTCCACTCCTCAATTTAGGACCTTTCGAGGTCCACTCTCTCTATCTAGGACCATTAAAGGTCCACCTTTCCACCTGAGACTCTTCGAGGTCCACCCCTCGTCTCTTGGACCATCCATGGTCCATTCCTCTACCTTTGACCACCCACGGTCTACATCCTTCAAGTTAGGACCCTTCAAAGTTCTACCTCTTATCTCTTGAACCATCCGCAGTTTGCTCCCTTAGCCTTAAAACCATCCATAGTTTAGATCCTTTATCTCTAGCACCCTTCAGCCAAAGACCCACCTAGATCAAACCTCTCTCGACCCATCTAGATCAAACCACCATCTAGGGCCTACCTAAGCCAACTTACCAAGTCCGATTAGCTCGTCTAGATCACCCTCACTTATATTTGACCAAGGATCGAGTCATCTTCCTCTCTTTTTTTCACCAAACGGACTCTTTTACATTCATCCTCTCTCTTTCTCTAAACTTAACCCTGGTTGTATCATCAATCGGGGCCCCCTCGAACTACGGTGACCTGAGACTCATACCTTAAATGGTAAGGGTTACGTAGGCAACTTCAGCCCGGTCAAACTCTCAAATCGTGGAGATCATCTATTTTCTCAAAGGTGCCTTAAGATTAATTATGAGTCTAATTCTACTCATTGGTTCGACTCTGCCATATGTTCTTACAGAATTCTGCATCATGTCTATGGAGAAAAGCATTGAAGCCCTCAAAGAAGTCTCAAACATGAGGTTGGGAGTGATCAACCTCCTCAAAGACATGCATGAAATTGAGCAATACCATTTGTCTTGCATTCACGAGTGCTTGAGAAGAGATCCTCCTCCTGTGCAATTCCAGAGTCCCTATCATCCACATGCTTATGGTTCCCCTTATGGTCCTACACATCAGAATTTCTCATTCAGGATACCTGCTGTGGCCACCAACCAACTAAAGGCATCAATACCCGAGAAGAAGATCAACAAGGAACATTTTGATGATTTAGGAATGCCTGTGGGTGAGTTCTTCGACATTTTGATGGGAAAGAACTTGATCAAGCCGCTCGAGAACTACAAGCCTATTAACCCAAGGGAAGACTTAGATACATCCAAGTTTTGCAGATACCACAAGTACGCTGGGCATACCACTGACAAATGTGTGCAACTGAAACGCTCAATTCAAAGATTGATCAACCAAGGGAAGACCCAAGGCCTCATTAATGAAGAAACCCTCGTACTTCAAGGAAGGATTTAGATTCATTCAGTCTTGTAGGTTCTAGTGTGTCTTTCTTACTTTCACTTTGGGCATTGATATGTAATGTCCACTTTAGATTAGTTGCTTCAATAATAAAAGAGTCTTTCTTTCTTTTCTCTCTAGACTTGAGACATAATCTCGCATTACTTTCAAGAAGAATTGTTCTATTTATAATTATCACTTGATCGCTAATCTCACTGATTAACCCACCGGCTAATAAAGTAAACAATGAATGAATGCTTTGATTGGAGTAAACAACTCACCGTCCCTTCCTTATATACACCATCTCTATACATCCCTCTCTCATACACTCTTCCCATACTCCACCATATACTTTCCATACACTATCGCCAGACCCTCTCCTTGTACACTCCCCCTATGCTCCCTCGAGCCTACACTTCCCCAAATACACTCTCCCCCATTTGACCTCCTTTCCATATGGTCAAGACAAGCACAAAGACCGTTGTTCCTCATCATCAGAAAATAGCTGCTCACGCCACTGCAATTTAAAGAAGATGCAAGGAGTTGTTCCTATCCTTCGCAAGTGCTGCATGAATATCAACTTGGGGCTCACCAACCCCCCAATCTCGCGTCTCCTCTGATTTTCCATTCGATCGATAAGCTTTCATTGAATATGCTCACATATCTTTCTTATGGTCCGAACATATTCTGCCTTACTTAATAAGTCGGTTAATTGAGTTTGCATTTATTTTAAATACTCTTTTGAGAATGCTATCCAGTAGCGATTGAAGCTTAAACCTCTCACCATAGGAAGCCATAACCTTATCCTCACTAAATAATACCCTTTCATTTCAAGATCGACAAGTTTTGAGACCCTAAGGAAGAAGCCCATACTAGGGGCTCCCTCGACTCACAAAGGAAGTAATCACCTCCAAGCTCAAGAAAGGCGGAATGCGAAAGAAACTCATACAAGGGGCTCCCTCGAAGGGACCACCTCCAAGCCCAAGAGGGAAAAGGTAAAACCATCCTAAGGCATACACTAGGGGCTATCGCGAGCAAACAAATCCAAAGGCTTTTCTCGATAAGAGGGTGTTTAAAAAAAAAAAAAAAAAAAAAAAAAAAAACTTCATCACCCCAAAGTGAACCTCCCATCGCAAAAGGTTGTGGAAACGAGACATCGAGTGAAGGTACTATCGTGATCAAGTTACCTGCTGAAATCACAACAAACTCGCGAGAAGAAGCAATAAAGATCCCCTCTTGGACAAATCCCATAAACCCATTCCAAAGTCCATCCTCTCACTTTTAGAGGATTCCATCACCGCCCTTGACCTTGCCAAAATCAAAGTTAACCTCACTCTTAGAGGTTCTGAAGAAGCAGCAACAAGAAAATCCTTTCACCTTAGAAATTCCAAACACATATCCCTCAAGCCAACCTCTCAGCAAATGGCCCAGCCGACCTCTCACTTTAAGAGGTCATGTTAAGCATCACCCAATGGTCGATCGCAACCCAAAGACCAGCTACAACCGCTACCGGATGGCATTCTCAAAAGATTATTTAAAAGAAATGCGTATTCAGATTTTTGAGTCACTTGTTATCCTACGTGAGCATATTACATATTCTCTCAAAAGTTTGGGAACTCGTCCTATTCTTGAAATTCGTTCATTCGACTCCTCAAACACTGTCTGCAAAAGTCTCACTGGGCTTCGCATCCGTGCCTCTCAGCGGCACTCCGGTAAAAGCAAAGAGACACGCGCCAGGGACTACTCCCCTCGGCTTGCGAGAACAAAGGAATAAAGAATTTTCACTTGAAGGAATGAAAAAATCTTTGGGTTATAATCAGTCAATTCCCACCTTTTCTTCCACCCCAATCTTTTTTCTATTTTTCATTCTTTCCCATGAAGGAGATCAATACAACGGCAGCCCGCACCACAATTACCACCGAACGAGCAAGCAACAACAGAACATCCTTCTCCTTCTAAAGACAAGCCAGATTTCACCTCCAAATCAAAACATTCATTTGTTTACCTATATAATTGGAATTTGATAAACCAATCAGTGAGGTCCATTCACGAGCAATCAAGATATAATTCTGAATAAAATAATTCTTCAAATGTCTCGACAAGTCTTCTTTTTCTACATCATAGGGAAATAGAGCCAAACATTGTCTTTCTGTCTGCAGGGGCTTCCATACACTTTTCCACACCTTGTGATGCTTATACTCTCCCAAAAGAGTCAAACCCAAAAGCGAAAGTGTCATACACGAACTCGGGATCCATTCTCACCTTCGAAAAAATGCGCCCCTGCACATATACATTTCCGAGTCTTGTCCAACGACTGATTGACCATTGTTCGAAACGAGGGGTCGCCCCCGTGGCCGCAAGATGACTTTGTCTGCAAATAGGGATGCATTGAATCTCTCCAAGCTGGGGCTTTTGTTAAACTGTCCTCTCAGGTTTGCTCTGCATCATCAACTGGGGCTTCGCCATTCCCTTCAAATTTGCTTTGCATCATCAACTGGGGCTTCGCCATTCATCATCAACTGGGACTTCGCCAAGGTCACTTCATCAAACATTGGGGCTCCCCTCAACAAAAATGGGTCGACTATGTGCTCTAACAAAAATCGGAGCTCCAATGAAGTCATATCTAGCATGAAGGGCATCTCTTGTCATCAAGATCAGCATGTGGCAAACTCTTTGAGTTAGTTAGAAACATGATTAATCATAAGGCCTCTTTATCAAATAAACATGCTTTCAAAATACTGTCCTCCTTGGTACCTTATTTACAAAAATCACTCTTTGGTCTCCACAAATTTTCAAACTCTTCAAATCTATCAAAAATGTATCTCTGTGACTCTCAAGATGACTCGGCCCTTATCTCTGGACACCAAACTCATCCAAGCCCACCTTCTATCATTGACACTTACTCGGCCTCGCCTAGTTTAAACCAATAACCTTTCTGCTCAAACTGCCTTGTTTAGACTTACCGCAAATGTAAAACCCTAGCCTCAAACCTAGGTGACAAATACCTTTCTAAACCCTAGCCTCAAGCCTAGGTGACAAATATCTTTCTAAACCCTAGCCTTAAGCCTAGGTGACAAATACCTCTCTAAACCCTAGCCTTAAGCCTAGGTGACAAATGCCTCTTTCTAAACCCTAGCCTCAAGCCTAGGTGACAAATACCTCTCTAAACCCTAACCTTAAGCCTAGGTGACAAATGCCTCTTTCTAAACCCTAGCCTCAAGCCTAGGTGACAAATGCCTCTCTCTAAGCCCTAGCCTTAAGCCTAGGTGACAAAATTGCCTCTCTAAAACCCTAGCCTTAAGCCTAGGAGACAAGACTCCTCTCTAAGCCTTAGCAATGATTATCCAAATCTTTTAATCGCTTGGTTCTTCGGCTCGGGAAGCCATAGTAATCCCAATCAATTCACACAACTATTCCTCATCAGTAGCCTAAGTCCTTTGGCAGCTACAGTTTCCCGCATTTCAGAGGTCTATCCTCCATTTCAAAAGGTCCGTCCTGTATCTCAGAGGGTCCGTCCCGTACTTTCAAAGGGTCCGTCCCGCATCTTCAAAGGGTCCGTCCCGCACCTTCAAAGGGTCCGTCCCGCATTTCAGAAGTCAAAATTATCCAATCTTTGGGTGACTCCCCGTACAGTCAAATCTTTGGGTGACTCCCCGTACAGTCAAATCTTTGGGTGACTCCCCGTACAGTCAAATCTTTGGGTGACTCCCCGTAAAGTCAAATCTTTGGGTGACTCCCCGAACAGTCAAATATTTGGGTGACTCCCCGTACAGTCAAATATTTGGGTGACTACCCGTACAGTCAAATCTTTGGGTGACTCCCCGTACAGTCAAATCTTTGGGTGACTCCCCGTACAGTCAAATCTTTGGGTGACTCCCCGTACAGTCAAATCTTTGGGTGACTCCCCGTACAGTCAAATCTTTGGGTGACTCCCCGGACAGTCAAATCTTTGGGTGACTCCCCGTACAGTCAAATCTTTGGGTGACTCCCCGGACAGTCAAATCTTTGGGTGACTCCCTGACAATCAAATCTTTTGGTGACTCCCGTGCAGTCACGTATCCTTGACGCCACACATCCGCCATTCTCGGGTATTAAAAACGCCCACTCTTTTGAACTACGACTTGGCTTGATTCCTTTTAGGGATACGTAGGTAGCCCGACGTGGGTCCAGCCACTTGACCTATCCGGTCATCCTTTTGCGACTCAGCTCGAGTCCAATCCCTTGCATCCGCAAGATCACTCTTCTTACCTCCTGAAATCCCTTTTTTCAGGACGGATCCTATTCTTTTATCGTCGACCCCACTTGTCTTACAAGAAGCGTCGCCGAGGGGCTACTGTTAGTACCCGGTCCGAAAAAAGGTAGTCCAAATACCTGGCCCGGTTAATATTAATTAGAAACCCTAAAGCAACCCTAACCCTAATTCATTAATTCTTCCGTACCAGCGCCGTCGCTGTCAGCTTGGAAAGGACGCCAGTTGGAAGAGCCGATCGACCCTTTGCCCGTGGAAGAGCCGATCGACCCTTTATTTTAGAGCCGATCGACCCTTCAATCCTAGAGCCGATCGACCCTTTAGAGGCCCAGCCCAGGTACCGAGGTATTATAAATAGGGGTGCCCGGCTCCCCATATTCACACACAATTTACTCGGGAGAAGCGAGATTACACTTGCTTTACCCACAGTTTTTCTTACTCTCTTCGAATCGCCCTAGATTCGACCCCAAAGTCTTGCTACAATTGGTAAGACTCTTTTTAATATTTTTGTTCTTTATTATTATTGTCTTTATTATTATTATTGTTTGCATGCTTAGTATATTTTAATTACTTTATTTCTTGCTTATGTCACATATGCTAGATTTAGGGTTGTTTTAATATATTTAAATATGTAATAGCCGAGGATGATCTAGGGTTTCGCCAAGAAACCCAATGGATCTAGGAACTATTTCTTTCCTTCCACCTTAGTTATAATTATCCCATGATCAACAATCCCCCAAGGATGAACGTTGATTAGTGCACCTTCCGAGGGCCTAACTCAAAGGTTCTAGGGTGTGATCATCAATTAATTCTTTCTCTCCCCTCCTCCTTATGCATGATCCCGTTTCTTCTATCTATTCCTGTAAACACCGCACACAACCAACACCCCACATGCTAGAAAGACC
Organism: Adenophora triphylla var. japonica; assembly: GCA_022495995.1. Classification (NCBI taxonomy): domain Eukaryota; kingdom Viridiplantae; phylum Streptophyta; class Magnoliopsida; order Asterales; family Campanulaceae; genus Adenophora; species Adenophora triphylla. The sequence continues at coordinate 202,693 of JAFEMH010003569.1, forward strand.
GATCCGTCGGGCAATAGGAGTGATAGCGTTTCTTCTTCTGTTGTAACTTGACCCCCGAACCCAATTACATGTTTAGCCTTTTTTCAAAGCTTTGGGCTATATCAAAGTGGCGTGGCGACTCTCAAAATTAAACTAATATTTTAATATGGTTTAAAGCGAGTGTCACTAAATGAATATCCTATTTCGATCCGACTTTATATAATTAATTATTTCAAACCTCCGAATGCGCGTTGCATCGGGACGGGGTATTCACACACAGATAAACTTGGAATTTGGTGTTTACTACAAAACACTTTTTTGTAGCCAACATAAACATATTTTTACTTTATTTTTTGCGTGAGTAAAACTCCCTTTTTTAAATTTTCTTTTAAAGGTCAGTTCATCAGTCTCTGAAAATCCAGATTTCATATCTGAGATTTCCAGAAGGTTTTGATCCCTCAAATCATCTCCAAAATGGAAAGTTCTTTCACAGAAACCTTATTTAAGGTGTTTTGAACAACTTTAATTCCCGAACTTTTCCCAGATTTAGAGATTTTAAAGCTCTAAAGTCCATTTCAAAATCAAGTGTCCACTGCCTTTTTCATTCTGGCAGAAATGATTTTCAACTTCAAAAGGTCTTTTGAGTACCAAATCTCATTCCAAAAATCATCCAAAAAATCATGGGATCTGTCCAAAGTCTTACAAAGAGTTCCCAATTTTTACTTTTCTCAGTTTTAACTTATTTTGGCCAAAGTAACACACACACACACACACACAAACAAATGGTTTTTAAGCATGGAAGACTCGTTTTACGAGGCATTTCGGGTGAACACTAACGTTCTTCCCGGCGCGTAACGTGACCTCCGAACTCGAATCTCTTGATTCCGGGCATTTTTCAAAGTTTTGGCCCTTAAAACAAAAATGGCGTGGCGACTCCGTTTTTTCCGGTTTTATTTGGTTTTCAAAGAAACGAAAAATCGAATTTTCCCGCGAAATTGGACACACATCGTTACACCTACCCAACTCTATCTCTTTCAACTTATCTTAAATTGTGTTTTTATCGAAAAATATTTTCATTAAGCAAATGAAAATATTTTTTGGAAAAACATTTTCCTTAACAAATGGCCGAAAACATGTTTATATCATTTTCGGAAAACATTTTCATTTTTCGAAAAACATTTTACGGGAAATCGTTTTCCATAATTCGTTTTACACGAAACAAATGAAGCCTTACTTTAATTAAAGAAACTTTTTTGAATTAATGGTCTGTTAGAACTGGTATTCTGCATCAACTAAATAACTAAACAGGCTAGAGTGAATTAAGGTGGCTTCTCAATGAAACATCACCATGTTTTATTTAGAACATACAATAAAACATGGCCTACTTGTTGAGGAGATGAAAACCGGCGACCTTAAGGCGGATCTTACATGGCACAAATTAGCAACATGAGAGGGCGAGTTCTCGAGAAAATCTGGGCTACAACGTACAATTGGTATTGATCACTAGTGTTGTCACGTCATAACTGTTTTGGTCAAATTTAAGCAATTCAACTTTCAAGTGATGAAATTGGGCACAATGGAATATAATACTTCGAGATTCAAGATGTAATAGACTTGGTATTTAACGAGGAAAGTCCTTGAACAACTTGTTCGCCTCCATAAAACCTCAGAACGGTGGAATATTATTAGTACGGTGATCGGAATGAAAGTGTGAGTACAATGAGTGTTGCTAAAGTGAGTGTGTGTACATGTGTTGATCTTTTTTTTTTTTTTTTTTTTTTTTTGAAAAGAAGGGGATCAACACATTTCACCGCTCCCCCTTGATGCACTTCACAGAGGCGCCTAGCTATGCTAGGGAGGGCAATGTCATTCCCTCTAAAAATCCGCAGGAGGTTGATGAAGATCAAGGTAACCGTTTGAGAAATGTTGAGTGGGCGCTTGTAGATAGCTTTTGACTTGGTCCATAATATCTTTGAAGCTTGATAACGGTTCCTAAAAAGTTGGCTTATGTTGGAAATGGATAACGGAAAGTTAAGTTTAACTTAACGTAGATCTAGTTTCTAACGGAAGTTCGTTATGTGTTAACGGAACTAGTTACAAATTGTATTCTACATTTGTTGTATATTACTAAAATCATTGAATATCTCAAAAACCATTTAGGGTGAATGAGAATTAATGACAAATATCTTTTGTGACTTAACAAAGTTAGTTAAAAGGGTCAATTTGATTGTGTGGATCAAATTGGGTTTGAACAGTGTTTTTGGGTGATGAGTTTTTGGCTCAAACTGATCAGAACGAGTGGGGACTCTGAGCACGAGTCGTGAGCACGAATGGACCTTAATGGACCTTGGCTCAAAACTGATCAGAACGAGTGGGATGCCCAAGAACGAGTCGTGGTCACAACTCATCCCAAGGAGCACGAGTCGTGCCCTCTGGGCTGTTTCGAACTGTTGCACCTTTTCATGAGAAAAGGCACTAAACCTTTTGACTCCCTTTAAATACTTCCCCCTCCGAATTTCAATTCACATATACTGTACTTCTACCCTTCCTACCCTCTAGTAAGATAGATTATCATACCCAAATCATTGCATATTGTTGCATTCAATCCGTTCAAGTCCAAAGTTTCAAAACATTGTGTTGTTCGTAGATTAGTTATATTGGAGTGCTCCTTATAACTAATAAAAAGTCGTTTTATCTTACGAGAGTTTTGTCATTCAATCGTAAGCACCTGTGCGGGACAAATAACTCTTACGGAGATTGTATCAAATACAAGACTCGACTTGATTTCTTTTATTCTTTCAATCTCCGTTACTTTTCTCGTCAGTTTTTCTGTTAAGTCTTAAAGAAGCCATACACAAAGTCCAACAATCGTAAGAGTTATTTGACGATTCTTCAAGATCTTCAAGATGGCAAATGAGAAAGACGTCTCCTCCTCCAGTCAAGGGAATGTTACGCCTCCTTCTCAAGGTGATGCTACGTTCAACAATGCTACACCGTCTCACCCGGTTCATGGTAAGAAACCTCCTTCACGTACAACCTCAAGGGTTGCACCTCTTAATGCTCTCCCTCCGTCTCATGTGTTCGTACATGCTGAAAGACCGGGTATTCTTACCAGGATGAACTTTAAGAGGTGGCAACAGAAAATGTTGGTCTATTTGACAACATTAAAATTGGTGCAATTTCTTTGGGAATATCCACCATTGATATCCGACGAGGATGAATCCAAAGCAAAGAATGACTTGGATACATGGAATCACAGCGATTTCTTGTGTCGCAATTATATTCTTAATGGCTTGGATTATGCACAATACAAGGTGTGTTGTGGCATAAAGACCGCGAGAGAACTTTGGGATTTTCTCGAGATGCACAATACTATGTGTATTGTGACTAAAAGACCGCAAGTGAACTTGGTGGAAAGAAGTACCGAAAACAAGAGAAAGAACACCGGGAAAGTGAAGAGGACCGCCAAGAAGGTTAAAGGTAGTTGTTTTAATTGCGGCAAACCCGGGCATATGGCTAGGGAATGTCGACATCCTAGAATCAACAACCAAGGTGGAAACCCTCTTCAAGCCAATGTGAATGAAGATAGAAATGTTCCATTGGACTTTGATCAACTTAGCCTAGGGGCATAAGATTGAATTGACCAAATGTGGTTATTTTGTTAGTAAAAGGTACCTTGTTAAAGGACTCCTTAACTTGAATTGTAATTGTTCTATCCGCCTAAGTGCGAAGAATAAAATTTCAAATTTTATTTACTTGGTTTGAAGTATTACAATTGTTATGGTGTGTTCAATTAGGTCGTGTAAATTTAAATTCACTAAGTCGACGAGTTAATTTAAAATTACTACCTAAGATGAAGTTTGATTCGCAAATCAATTGTGATTTCTTTTGTAGAAATCAGTTCAAACCAGAGATAGTAAATAGATAGTTCATTACTTCTATTTATGATTGCATTTGATAATGCAAAGTTCATCTTTTGGAAAAGTAAAAGTAAAACCTTAAAGTTTTAAGTAAACAATAAGGTTTGTGATTCATCTTAATTAACAATTAAGAATTTCGTAGTGATAGAGGTGGTTAGTACCGTTTGAAAAATAATTGTTGGGACGCTGACACTTATTTATCAAACGAATGCTTCTTACACACTCAAATCAATTGAATCACAGAAAAGGGAAAGATAGAATTTTTGATAAGTTTCGTCTTATGTGGATATACCTAGCAAAGGTAGAAATATCTAAACCTAAAGAGGTTAAGATAGGACCCAAAATCATGGATTATGTTTCCATTGGACATGCAAACTAACAGTATTGCATATAGATTTGTGAAGAACAAATTTGAAATGAAAATGCAGTATTCTTCAAACAAGTTTCCTTACAAGGAAAATGGTTGAAGAGACCTCACTTAAACATAGTTATGACTATGTCGTCGGTTCATCTCAAGGAGATGAAATACATTGTAGATAACATGGTTATTACAATTAAATGACTCCACATAAAAGAAAATATTAAATATGAATTAGGAAATTCATAAAATATTTGATATGTGGAGGTACACCTCAAGTGTGGGGGTACAAGCGAAATACATAAGTTCTATTGATATGAACTTCTAAAAGTATTAACAGAAACTGTTAAAAGAATGGATCATCATATATTTGGAAGTTATTTGATGATAAAAACTCCTAACGAGTTTGAAGTATTCGAAAGCTGTTTTATAAATACTTAAACTGTGGGGGTATTCGGCTAAAGTAGAAATACTTAAGCAAGACACGTTATATTCTTTGAGAATATACTTCCTTGAAATGATAGGAAATTTATAGAAACTGTGGTGGTCTTCTTAATATAAAGAAGAACCAAGATGTAGTTGGAGGACAAAAGTTACTAATTCTTTTGGTTCTAAATTTTCTAAGATGGAAAATAAATTGAAACTGTTAAATAATTGGTAACAGTTAATAGTGCATCCTATTCTATTTTGGAAGATGGTTGATCTTCCTATGCGAACCGTTGGGTTGCAAAACTAGATATGCCAAGGATGAAACCTTTAAATATTAGACTACAAACGGTCCATCTCAAGTTGAAGATGAAGGACTTAAACGTAGTAAAAGGGCAAGAGTGGAAAAGTCTTTTGGTCCTGATTTTCTATCACTTATGTTGGAAAACAAATCAGCAACTGTTAAGGAAGCGTTAATCTGATCCGGATAGTTCGTTCTGGAAAGAGGCTATTAACAGTGAGACAAAATCCTTATTGCTTAATAATACTTGGGAATTGATAGATCTCCCTCCAAGTTGCAAACCATTAGGTTGCAATTGGATTCTTAAAAGAAAGTATAAAGCCTATGGATCTGTTGATAAGTATAAAGCCAGGCTAGTTGTCAAAAGGACATTATGATTCATGCAAGATTATCCCATTAACACAACAGAGTGTTTTATGTCGCACAACCGTGTTGGATCTACTTGTGTATTCATATGGACTGAAACAAGCAACTAAACAGTGGCATGAGAAGTTCGATAGAACTATGTTATCAAATGGATTCAAGATTAATGAATGTGACAAATGTGTCTACATACATTTAAGGAACATCTGAATCATTTGTTAATAGTCTGTCCTTACGTGGATAACAATGGTAGTCATAAATTGATCATGAATACCAAAGACATGTTAAAGAAGAACTTTGACAAGAAAGATATGGGATTAGCCGATGTTATATTAGAAATAAAGATTTCTAGAACATCAGAAGGAATAATCCTATCTCAATCCCATTATCTTGAAAAAGTACTTCGAAAGTTCAAGTAGAATCTTGAGAGGTAATCTCTGTAAGATAGATTCCTGAAAAGTAGATTCTAAGGAGGTCAAACCACTTAGAGATATTGAATACTTGGGAAGTCGGATCGGTTCAGAGATCATTGTAATAAATCACTAAGGATAATCAAAGTACTTGGTGTACTTAATGATATACTTATGATTAAAAATTACAATACCTGAAATATTCAAAAGTATGAAACGAATATACTGATTGAATATTCGACACAAACATACTCCAAATTGAGAATGCGCTCACATTAGTTGGAGTAAAGGTGTCACTTTCCAAGATAAGATAGCTAACTCAATCTTGTAAAGAATATGAGTTGATAGAATTAGACAAAGCTTAGGAATAAGCTTATTGGTCTAATAAATTCTTGGAAAAGATATTCCTTTGTGGAATAAGTTTATGTCTGCATGACCTAAGGCATTGTGACGACAAAGGAAAATAGGAAAATGTGTAGAACATAGTGGTAAGTCAAGACACAATGGTCTTAGACGCACTACCATAGTACAATTGATCTCAAAATACGACTGTCACAACTAGCCATGTGAAGTCAAAATAGGATCCTTCTACCTAAGGGTAGTAAATAGAGATCAACTGTATAAACTGTTAAGGGGAATGGGTTTAAAACCCACAACAAAAGGACTTATAGCGGACACTCAACCTTGAGAAATGGAGATCCCAGGCCCTTGGTTCAATGAGACAACCAAGTTATAAGTTCTAGTAGAGTTACTTGGAAACAACAACTCGGTTTATTAACCTGGAGATGTTGAATACTCATTCCCAGAACATCCAAGTACAAGCACATGCAGCAGTGGTAAGGATAAGTTGAGAAAACTTTTAATGATTTCTATACCTACGGGTGGAGTAGTGCATGATACTCCTTATAGAAAGAATTACCTATATAAGTGAGAGGTAATAAGGCCGCCTCTAAATGAACGCTTATGAATGAGATACGGTCCAGGGCCAAAATGGACAAAAACGTGAGAACAACAATTGTTAGAGCTATTATTTTGTGAGTATTATTGTCTTGGTATACATCCGACAGTCACTGGTTCAAAGCGACTCGCTACCAAATGGCTAGTATATCCGATAATATTTCACTAGGGAAGATTCAAGGCCACAAGCTATCTATTCCGATGTAATAATAGTTCGCCGGAACTTTAGACGGAATTGCATACATGCATTAATTGTCATTCATGTGGGGGATTGTTGGAAATGGATAACGAAAAGTTAAGTTTAACTTAACGTAGATCTAGTTTCTAACGGAAGTTTGTTATGTGTTAACGGAACTAGTTACAAATTGTATTCTACATTTGTTGTAGATTACTAAAATCATTGAATATCTCAAAAACCATTTAGGGTGAATGAGAATTAATGACAAATATCTTTTGTGACTTAACAAAGTTAGTTAAAAGGGTCAATTTGATTGTGTGGATCAAATTGGGTTTGAACAGTGTTTTTGGGTGATGAGTTTTTGGCTCAAACTGATCAGAACGAGTGGGGACTCTGAGCACGAGTCGTGAGCACGAATGGACTTAATGGACCTTGGCTCAAAACTGATCAGAACGAGTGGGATGCCCAAGAGCGAGTCGTGGTCACGACTCGTGCCAAGGAGCACGAGTCGTGCCCTCTGTGCTGTTTCGAACTGTTGCACCTTTTCATGAGAAAAGGCACTAAACCTTTTGACTCCCTTTAAATACTTTCCCCTCCGAATTTCAATTCATATATACTGTACTTCTACCCTTCCTACCCTCTAGTAAGATAGATTATCATACCCAAATCATTGCATATTGTTGCATTCAATCCGTTCAAGTCCAAAGTTTCAAAACATTGTGTTGTTCGTAGATTAGTTATATTGGAGTGTGATAAGTGACTATTATATAGTCAATTATCATAGTTTTTATATACTTTTACATAAATAAATCATCACTTTTCATTTAGTTTTTAGTACTTTTTACTTACTTTTGCTATTTTATTAGATTTTACGTTTTTGGTATGTTTTATACATTTCTAGACAGGTTTTAGGGTCAATTTATGACTAAAGGATACTTGGGCTAATTGGTCCGAAAGAATGGAGGAACACCAAGCAAAATAAACATTCAAAGCTGAAAACCAGTCGGAGCGGCCGTGCAGCAAAAGTGGGAGCGGCCGTGCAACTTAGGCCATGGCCGGCCATCTTGGCCCATGGAGTGGCCGAGCACCGAAGAGCCTGGCCGTGCCAAAACCAGGAGCGGCCGTGCAGCTATTTTGGGAGCGTCCGTGCAAGTCTCCAAGTTCAAATTCAAAACTGGCGCCAAAGAGGACACGGCCGTGCAAAATCCTTGACACGGCCGTGCAAGTCGTGACTGCAGATGTAAAGGCACCTTTTGATGGCACCCAATTGAAGAGTCTCCTCCCATTTATAAATAAGACCCTTGTAATCAGTCTTAGATACGAATTCTTAGAGAGAAATTACTGATATTAGATAGATAGAAGATACAAAGATTTGTAACAACAATTTTCCAAAGGAGTTTGAAGATCAAAGTCATTATTTGTTCTTGGAATCACTTTGGAGGAAAAACAATAAAAGTGAAGCATTATTCTCAGCAATCATAAGTCTTTCTTACTCAATCTCTATATATACTTTTATGTTATCAATGGCTTGTGAGTAATCCCCCATATTCTTGGGGTTGGAAACTCAAAAGCATGCTTATTCATCATTCAAAAATGTTTAGTCTTGTCTTCTTTCTTCATCTAAAACAATCTCTTTATATTATTCTCTAAATGCCTTACATTTTGGCGATATCCAATTTGTATGATTCAGTCAATTGAGAGAAGTACCTAGCGGAGAATCTCGATTGACGGAACCATATAAAGAAACTAGGTTCATTGATCACGAGAGTAGTTCAATGGCCTAGGGATGTTCCTTTAATGGAAAGTATGTTGACTTCCGTCCTTAATGGATTCTTACTAATTATGGTCAGCTAGAGATAAGCCGGAATGCCCGTTTGTGACAGGGCGGGGGCAAACATAAACGGATTTCTCAAACAGTTAGGACATAATTAGTGAAGAATACAAACGCTATTGTCTTAGCCCGAAATAGCGTAGGCTTAACATTCCATTCTTGCTTTTTATGAAAACCTTTTATTTCTAAGACAATGACAATTTGATGAATAAGAATATGTGTATGATTTCCAATCCCGAGAATGCTTCGTTTTATAAGATTTCAACTAAAGTATTTTCTGTTTATGCTCTCTCTATTATTCTAAAACAAATTTTATCTACCCCCAATCTTTTCTATATTTTCTAAAGACAAAAATATCCCTTAAGTAAACCCTGTCTCTGTGGGATCGACTCGTACTTGCACCCGCTATATTACAATAGCCCGTGCGCTTGCGGATATAAAATAAACCGTTAGGTTTTGACCGAACAAGTTTTTGACGCCGTTGCCGGGGACAACGGTTTACTTTTTATATTTGTCTTTACTACAAAATTTTTTGTTTTTTATTTTATTTTTACTATTTTGCTTTCTTGTCCTATAATCTGTTACGTTTAATTTTTCTTCAAGTGTTTTTCTTGTAGTTTATGAAACGGTCTCGGACATTCGTTGACAACTTTGATCCGGAACCCGAAAGAAGCTTTCACGAAAGATTAAGAAGATTTAGAGAAACTCTACAAAAACACATGGACGGAGAACCGCAAACACCTGCTAGGACCCTACGGGACTTTGTTAATCCAAGTACCCCGGGAACTAGATCCCCTATTGTTGTGCCGAATGTCGAAGCGGCACACTTTGAGATAAAGCCGCGACTTTTTCTTATAGTTATGAATAACCAATATAGCGGCACCGCTTTCGAAGATCCTCATCTCCACATCCAAACATTCCTTGAATATTGTGATACCACACGTATTCAGAATGTTACCCCGGAAGCAATTCGGATGCGTCTTTTTCCTTTCTCTCTTAAGGATAAGGCGAAACAGTGGTTAATTTCAGTCTCACCCAACTCCTTTACAACTTGGGACCAAATTCAAGAAGCATTCCTTGGACGTTTCTTCCCTCCGAGCAAGACCTCTCAAATTCGAACGAAGATTACAAATTTTAGCCAAACAGGAAGCGAATCACTGTATGACGCTTGGGAGCGATTCAAAGAGCTCCTACGGACGTGCCCTCACCACGGGCTTGAAAAATGGTTAATTGTGCACACTTTCTACAATGGTCTCACATATAGAACAAGGGAGACAATTGATGCCGCCGCAGGAGGTGCACTAATGAATAAGACGGTGGATGAAGCATACGACTTAATAGAGAACATAGCCCTGAATCACTATCAATGGTTCAATGAGAGGGAACAACCGCAGGGGATTCCAGGTAAGTACAATATTGATGTCATTACTACCTTGTCTTCTAAAGTTGATATGCTTCTTAAAAAATTTGAAAACTTTAATGTAAATCCCGTGGCCAACATTAATGTTGTTTGTGAACTATGTGGGTCAAACTCACATAGTACAGAATGTTGTGAATTGCTTAACACTAATTCTAGTGATCAAGTAAACTTTTTTAATTCTTATGGGGAAAAGGATGGTATGCATTCAAACACATACAATCCTGAGTGGAGAAATCACCCAAATTTTTCCTATAAGAATAACAATATTTTAAACCCACAACCTTCTACACAACCACCGGGATTCACACAAAAAAAATTCAATGGCAATTCTAGTGCTTTCTCTCCCCTTAAATCTAAATTGGATCTTATTATGGATTTTATTGTTGAAAGTAAAAACGAACAAGAGAAGACCAATAATGAGTTAAGGGAATCCATTAAGTCATTGAATGCTAGGTTTGATAATTTAGCCGCCCACAATAGAATGCTTGAAAATCAATAAGCTCAACAAGCCGGTACCTCGCATAGACCACAAGGGAGTTTTCCCGGTCAATCGCAAAGGCCCGACGAGCATGTTAGTGCGGTAGAAACTAGGAGTGGAAAAGAAATTATAGATCCCCTTCTTAAGGAAAATATCAAACCGAGTAAGGAGAAAGTTAGTCCAACCCCACCGATGGTTGAGACTAATGAAGATGTTGAAAATGGGACAGAATCCCCTAAGATTTCTAGAAATTTTGACCCTCCAATACCATACCCCCAAAGGTTGGTAAGAGCCAAACTTGACAAACAATTTGCAAAATTTTTAGAAGTCTTAAAATCTATTTATATCAACATACCTTTTACCGATGCCCTTCAACAGATGCCATCTTATGCTAAGTTCTTAAAGGATATTCTTGCAAATAAAAGAAAACTTGAGGAGCATGAGACTGTCGCTTTAACAGAAGAAGTAAGTGCCATTTTACAAAGAGAACTTCCTCCTAAATTAAAAGATCCCGCACTTTCTCTATTCCTTGCAAAATAGGTAAATATAATGTTGATAATGCTTTGTTAGATCTTGGGGCAAGTGTGAGCCTCATTCCGCTTTCGATAGGTAAGAAACTAGGTGTAAGGGAAATGAAACCCACCACTATTTCTCTCCAACTAGCGGATCGTTCCATTAAATACCCGGTGGGTATTATGGAAGACGTCCCTTGTCAAATTGGGAAATTGATCATCCCGGTTGACTTTGTAGTTCTTGAGATGGAGGAAGATCACCAAATTCCAATCATTCTAGGAAGACCTTTTCTTGCCACCGCTGGTGCAATAATAGATGTAAAGAATGGCACTCTTTCTTTAAACATTGGAAATAAGAAAGTCGAATTTAAAGACTTAAATCTCAAGAAATCGTGCCATGAAGTTGACACTCCTAAGAATGATAACAAAAAGAGTGAAAACTCGCAATCCAAGGACTCAAAAATAATAATTAAAAAGCCCTTAGATCATAATGGTATGAAAAATATGCACCCTAGGCAAAGATAATAAAATTGAAAAATCAAAAGGTAGGGGGCCTAAGAAAAAAGGCACACCGGGATGTCGCATGTGCATCAATTATAAGAGCTCAACCACGCCAAAGGGCAAGGAATGGCGAGTTGTTAAGGACAAGAGACCATTACAATACCACTCACCGTCCATTGTTACTGATAAAAAGGGGTCGAGCTTATGACCTTAAACAAGCATCATCGGAATAAGTAAATCGATGGATTATATTACTATTTATCATAATTTTGTTTACCACCGCATGCTTATCTTTTTACTCTTTGTTCCTTGAAACATTGAGGACAATGTTCATTTCAAGTGTGGGGGGGTATATCTATCCTTTTATTTTTTCGCTTTCTAGTTTTAAATTTTTACTTGCTTTCTAAGTTAGATTTAATCGCTTTCTAGTGTAATTTTTTCCTTTTTTTTAACTTAGTTGCATTTTTCTTTTTATGCATGTATAATAGTATATAAAAAAAATATAATAAATCCCTATGATGATCAAAAATCATTATCATTATGCTTGCCATTTGCCCTAGTATAAATACCTTTATCTTTCCTCTCATATTTTCTATACACTTAGAAATCTATAAAAAGGAAAAGTATAAAGGATATTTTTAGGAAATAATTGAAAGCCTCATAAGTTGGTATAGCACAATATAGAATCTCATCAAGGAAAATGCATTTGATTAGAAAGAATTCTTTTATGCTTGATCATTTATGCAAATTTTAAATATATCCCTTTAAGATTGTACATTTTTTTATCTTTATTAGATATTTATTCTCTTTTTAGAAGCACCTTTTTGTTTGCATCCCTTGAATCACACCCTTTCATAAATTCCATCCTTCCATTTTTTCAAATCAAGTCAAAGTAAAACACTTCTATCTTATTGCTAAAAAGAGTGACAATTGTCACCAATCAAGCAAAAAGAAACCTATTATCTCCTAAGTAACTCGGGGCACGGCGTTCGCTGCGACGATGCTTCCTTGCCAAACGGAAATAATATCCGAAAGTATTCTTGATCTAAGTATTAGGAACATGGGGTTCGCAGCCACAGTGTCTCCTACTTGAAAGGATCAAAAATAACTTAGGTCTTTTGCAAAAATATAACACGTACAAAAATAAGATAAATTTGTTTGACTTTGACGAGATTTTTTCCACTACCATCATCCATTCTTCACCCTTGTGATTCAAGAATGTAATACAACTCTTCGGAACTTCTAAATTGTGAATAAATGTTTATACCTTCTCTTGTACGTCTTAAAGAAATAAAATTCATATTTTTCTAAAAAAAATCACTCTAAAAAGTGATAGCTTTTTCTACCAAGAAATAAATCTAAGATTCTTCCTTCTAGCATGCTTTACTTGGTCAAAATTCTATATATGCTATATTAGGTTATTGTCTTGCATTTTATCTCTTTAAAATATCCCTAAAATATTTCTTCCTAAAAATAAATTTTTAAAGGTATTCAAAATATGATTAAAAAGATAAAGGCATTTATCTAAAAAGGCAATTTAAGGGCTTGCTACTTTAATTCTGAGGGATCAATCGTGTTTTTCTCTCCTCCGTATTTCATTCTAAGTTTGCTTGGGGACAAGCAAAGGCTTAAGTGTGGGGGAGTTTGATAAGTGACTATTATATAGTCAATTATCCTAGTTTTTATATACTTTTACATAAATAAATCATCACTTTTCATTTAGTTTTTAGTACTTTTTACTTACTTTTGCTATTTTATTAGATTTTACGTTTTTGGTATGTTTTATACATTTCTAGACAGGTTTTAGGGTCAATTTATGACTAAAGGATACTTGGGCTAATTGGTCCGAAAGAATGGAGGAACACCAAGCAAAATAAACATTCAAAGCTGAAAACCAGTCGGAGCGGCCGTGCAGCAAAAGTGGGAGCGGCCGTGCAACTTAGGCCATGGCCGGCCATCTTGGCCCATGGAGTGGCCGAGCACCGAAGAGCCTGGCCGTGCCAAAACCAGGAGCGGCCGTGCAGCTATTTTGGGAGCGTCCGTGCAAGTCTCCAAGTTCAAATTCAAAACTGGCGCCAAAGAGGACACGGCCGTGCAAAATCCTTGACACGGCCGTGCAAGTCGTGACTGCAGATGTAAAGGCACCTTTTGATGGCACCCAATTGAAGAGTCTCCTCCCATTTATAAATAAGACCCTTGTAATCAGTCTTAGATACGAATTCTTAGAGAGAAATTACTGATATTAGATAGATAGAAGATACAAAGATTTGTAACAACAATTTTCCAAAGGAGTTTGAAGATTAAAGTCATTATTTGTTCTTGGAATCACTTTGGAGGAAAAACAATAAAAGTGAAGCATTATTCTCAGCAATCATAAGTCTTTCTTACTCAATCTCTATTTATACTTTTATGCTATCAATGGCTTGTGAGTAATCCCCCATATTCTTGGGGTTGGAAACTCAAAAGCATGCTTATTCATCATTCAAAAATGTTTAGTCTTGTCTTCTTTCTTCATCTAAAACAATCTCTTTATATTATTCTCTAAATGCCTTACATTTTGGCGATATCCAATTTGTATGATTCAGTCAATTGAGAGAAGTACCTAGCGGAGAATCTCGATTGACGGAACCATATAAAGAAACTAGGTTCATTGATCACGAGAGTAGTTCAATGGCCTAGGGATGTTCCTTTAATGGAAAGTATGTTGACTTCCGTCCTTAATGGATTCTTACTAATTATGGTCAGCTAGAGATAAGCCGGAATGCCCGTTTGTGACAGGGCGGGGGCAAACATAAACGGATTTCTCAAACAGTTAGGACATAATTAGTGAAGAATACAAACGCTATTGTCTTAGCCCGAAATAGCGTAGGCTTAACATACCATCCTTGCTTTTTATGAAAACCTTTTATTTCTAAGACAATGACAATTTGATGAATAAGAATATGTGTATGATTTCCAATCCCGAGAATGCTTCGTTTTATAAGATTTCAACTAAAGTATTTTCTGTTTATGCTCTCTCTATTATTCTAAAACAAATTTTATCTACCCCCAATCTTTTCTATATTTTCTAAAGACAAAAATATCCCTTAAGTAAACCCTGTCTCTGTGGGATCAACTCGTACTTGCACCCGCTATATTACAATAGCCCGTGCGCTTGCGGATATAAAATAAACCGTTAGGTTTCGACCGAACAGAGTGCTCCTTATAACTAATAAAAAGTCGTTTTATCTTACGAGAGTTTTGTCATTCAACCGTAAGCACCTGTGCGGGACAAATAACTCTTACGGAGATTGTATCAAATACAAGACTCGACTTGATTTCTTTTATTCTTTCAATCTCTGTTACTTTTCTCGTCAGTTTTTCTGTTAAGTCTTAAAGAAGCCATACACAAAGTCCAACAGCTTATAATAATAACCCTGCAAAATGTATTATCAGCCAAGTTGCGTAATCAAGTTGTTAGTTCAAGTTGATAATCCAGGGTGAGATGCCAAGTTGTAACATGTTGCTGTGAATTCTATATCCCAAACAATTGCCCCTGAATTTTTGAAGTTTTAAAAAGGGAGGTTTAAATTTTACAAAATTCAATTCCTAACAGCGGTTATCTGCTTGTTGTTAAGTTTAGAAGATGAGACGTCTGTTTGTCCTTGCGAGGTTTTAGGAATGGATTTAGGGCTAAGTTTAAGGCACGAATTTGGCAGAATCTGTAGATAAGGATAGACGTTTTGGGAAGATAAGTTTTTCTATATAAGCCAGAATAGTTTGGCTTGGTGGTGACAGAGTAGAGGTTTAAATAGATTTAGGGTTTTACCGAAAAATCTTTTGTAGGTTTGCCCCCTTGGCTGGCGAAGCGTTGGAAAAAAAGTTTGTTTATTTGTCTGAAGAGTGTGGCCACAGGATGTCGTTTGGTGAGCTTTCTTCCTGTTTGATTTTGTGCTTGGAATTCATGTTTGCGCTAATATATTGATCTTCACTTTTGCAGTGATTCGTTTAAAACTTGGGTTTGCGGCGAGTGACATAGTTTCTAAGTATAAGAGCAAGGTGAAGGCTAGAGAAAGTATGCTTCTGATGCTTAAGTTGGATGCTGGAGACAAATCGGGGGTGAAGAGAAAAAGAGGACAAGAAATAGTGGATGCAAAGGAGCCAGTACCAAGTGAAGAGGATCTTGAGAATAAGGTAATATGTCACTTTGTTATTGCATGAATATGTCTCTATTCCTTGTTTTGATCAAATGTCGTGACTCTTGATAACAGGCAGTAGCTGTTGTTAAGATGATGGTCAGTGAGATCAAATTGTGGAAAGATAAAGCCGAAACTTCTCTTATGGATAGGACGGAGTTTGAGGAGGATCTCAAAGTGGCTTTTGAGATGTTAAAAGAGAATAATAAGGAGATAGACGAGAAGGATAGTGAGCTTTCACAATGGGTGGTCAGAGTAGCTGAAGTTGATAGGAGACACGCTAAAGAGATGGAAACTCTCTGCGATGATTTGGTGGCTGAGGCTGCCAAATCGGTTTTTGAGGCTAGGATTGAGATGATCAAGGAGTATCAAGCTGGCAAGCATACTGAATGGAACTTAGAGGAAGAGTACGCAGCTTTAAGGAGGGTTGATATTGAAGAAACTGATGAGGTAAACTCTAAGTCGCAGGATGCAGAAAAGATGGAACAGGTTGGCGAGACTCAAGAAAGAGAAGGTGGAAGAGGGTAAGAATGAAAAACTTCATTAATTTGTCTTAGATGTTTTTGAAAACAATTTAAATTTATGTTTTGTTGCTTTTAATTGAGGGGGTGTCCTCAAAAAAACAATTTATGGTTTGTTACCTTAATATTTTTGCCGAGGGATTTGTCCTCACTTTAGATAATGGATATTCTTAGGATGTAAGGTTTTATGCATGTCTATTTTGGACATGTTTTGGATGTTCCCCCATGTCTTGTGATAACATGGTGGAAATTTTTGGGATGTTTTGATCGTAAATGATAGGATCAAATTCTTGGATGTTTTGACTGTAATTAATAATTGGATTTCCGGGCATAACATGTTGATGTTACAACCTGAAAATATTTTTGGGAATTTTGATAGAACAAAAATGTGTAGCAATTTGAAGCTAGAATTTTGGAATGAAATGAAAAGATACTTGGCCTTTTATTCTTGTGTTCGTTTGGTAACATGTTAATGTTACAACCAATGGTTTCAACTTGAGTTCATAATTTTAATTAAGTGCAAGTGTAACTACCACAATTTCCATAATAAAAATAATTCCCAAAACATTTAATAATAAATCATCAATATGGCATCTCAAACGATGCCCTAGTTCTAAAGTAATACAACCATCATAAATGTTATTCAAAAGTAATGGCTAGTACAACCCACTAGCTCAATAAGTACTTAATGTTTAGTAAATAACCCTAAAACCTCGATTCAAGCCGCTATCCATACGACCACTCAACTCCTCTTACTGCTTACCTGGGAGGGAAAGAATAAGAAAAGGGTGAGCGAACAATGATCAGTAAGTTCATACGGAATCTCTCTGGGTACTAAGGAAGAGATAACCGAAACGAACGGAGCCAAACAACTTCTCAATGAAAGAATAACTATAAAAGTCAAGGTATAATTTATGAGTACAATTCAAAATATACTTCATGAATCAAATAGTGGCACTATCACAAGAATAAATAAAATAGAGACTGTATACACATATACCCGTCAATTCCAAGTAACAATGCACCTTTTCAGGGTGACTTTGATACACCTTTTCAGGGTGATCCTTGAATAAGAGACTCCACGCCTTTTCAAGGCGCTCCCTTATTCTGACATATCATGATAGTCAACTATTTCATCAAGTAGCATAAACATGTCTAAAACCCTTTTTACTCAGGCTAGACCCAAATCATTAAGGTCCTTTTCAATCTGTCTAGGCCAAAGCGCATAAAGTTAAGGTCATTTTTAATCTGTCTAGACCAAATCATATAAAGTTAAGGTCATTTTCAATCTGTCTAGACCAAATCATATAAAGTCCTTTTCAGGGACTAACCAAATCATTTAAGTCCTTTTCAGGGACTAAACTATTCCATTCAAGTATTCATAAGTACAAGAATACATAAATCACTTTAGCAATTTCAAATACTAGAGATACCCGTTGAACAAGTGCATATCAAGGGTAAGATAAACAAAAGACGCTCAATCGAATGATTATTTAAAGGTAACTACCAGCCACTTGGTAGCATATACTTTACAATCAAGGAATCCTAACACAAAGGATTGAAAACGTTCAACATTATAGAACGTAATCCCTTACCTCTATTGCCCTTTCCTTGCAATGAATCCTCGCACGAATATACAATCATGCAAAAGGTTTTCTTACGGTACAAGTATCTCCTATTTACTTAACCCAACCACTAACTTTAATGACCTTGATAATCTAAGAGTTATTCTTTTTAACTCTCCTAAAGGTTACTCTTTCACCCCTTTAGGTTTACTAGTTTCTTCCTAGGGTTTCTAGGTTCAAACTCCTTAATATCTCTTTCAATCCAATATTCACACACACTAAACTCACCTTTTCCAGCACACACAAACACACACAACACACTAAACCTTAACACACACACACACACCAACCCTAACACACACCCACACGGCTGCCACCACACTCCCACACACACACAGTAGCAATACTCACACCCACACAGCAGGAACACACACATACACACTGCACACACTATACACGGCCTATCATACACACATGCACACCCTCTATACACATACATACACATAACACATATACACACTCAACACACACATGACACACACATACTCACCCTAACCCTAACACACACACAATTCACACCCACAAAACCCTATTTCTATAAAAAAAAAAAAAAAAAACCCTAGCATGCATATTTTAGGTCAAAACCATTTAATCTACAAGCCAAACCCTAATCATTATTCACAAAGTTCTTTAGGATTTTCTAGAGTTTCAATATCCAAAACCAAAACAATAAAGGTTTCATGATTTATAACATAATAATTTGATTTCTCAACCCAATCTAACTTTTAGATTTCTAGGATTTTTCTAGGGTTTTCTACCTTAGAAATCAAAACAAGAAGGATTGTTTACCTTGGTTTTGATTGTCAACCACAATGATGAAGCTTTCTTCTTCTTATTCTTTTTCCCAAACTCGGCTTCTCTCTCCCTCGATTTCTTCTTCTGTCGTGCTCTCTCTCTCTCTATATCATTTTCTCTCTCTATGTGTCCCTCTCTCTCTGCCGTTCCTCTCTATTTCTATGCGGCTCCCTCTCTATTCCTTTTGTCGTTTAAAACCCAAAGGACTTTCATCCATTTAAGAAACCAAAAGGCTTAAGGTTTAAAGAAGTATAATTACTTGAGTTTCCTAATTTCCTAGCTCACATGGTAAGTAAAATCCAACCCACAAAGGTAACCCAAGTTTAATAGACTAAGCCCAAATAATCCTAGTCGGTCTAGGAAAAGAAATAGTCCAATTATTAACTAATTCAATTAATGAAATAACACAAATAATTATTTAAAAGAATTAATATTTAATAACAAAAAATTAGGGTTATTACATTCTTACCCCCTTAAAAGGGTTTGGTCCACCAAACCAAACGCACTCATTCCGAAAACAGGGCGGGATACGACTCTCGCATCTCGCTCTCGAGCTCCCACGTCGCTTCTCTTTCTGTGTGGTTCCTCCACTGCACTTTCACGTAAGGAATTACTCGCCTTCTCAAATTTTGATCGTTCCGATCCACAATTTTCACAGGTTGTTCATCATAACTCAGATCGATACGGAATCTGAGCTGTCTATACTCAATCACGTGGCTCGGGTCGGAAATGTACTTTCTCAACATCGAGACATGAAATACATTATGCACTCCTGCAAGTACAGGTGATAAAGCCAACTTATAGTCTACCAGCCCAATTCGCTCCAAAATCTCGAATGGTCCCACATACCTCGGGCTTAACTTCCCACGAATACTAAACCTCATGACTCCCTTGGTTGGAGAAATCTTCAAGAACACGCGATCCCCCAACTGAAATTCCAAGTCTCGTCGGCGGCGATCTGCATATGACTTCTGCCTGCTCTGAGCGATTAATAACCATTTTCGGATCTGTTGTACCTTATCTGCGGTTACTTGAACAATCTATGGTCCCGTCAATTTTCTCTCACCCACTTCATCCCAACATGAAGGTGACCTACACTTCCGTCCATACAATGCTTCGTACGGAACCATCCCGATACTAGCGTGAAAACTATTGTTGTAGGCGAATTCCACTAACGTCAGGTGTTCGTCCCAAGTCCCTTACCAATCCAATAATGTGGCTCTTAGCATATACTCAAGAGTCTGAATAGTTCTCTTTGACTGCCCATCGGTCTGCGGATGGAACGCTATACTCATAGTCAATTCGGTACCCAATGCCTGCTATAGACTCTTCCAGAACTTTGACGTGAATCTCGCATCTCGGTCGGATATCCCATGCAACCTTACGATCTCGTCAACATATAACTTTTCCAACTTCTCCAATGAGTCTGTCACCTTAATCGCCAGAAAGTGAGCCAACTTTGTAAGTCTGTCCACTATAACCCAAATTGCATTGTGACCCTTCAGCGTCTTCGGTAATCCTACTACCAAATCCATAGCTATATTCTCTCATTTCCATTCCGGTATTAGTAACGACTGTAGTAATCCTACCGATTTCTGGTGTTCACTCTTTACTTGCTGACATACCAAACACCTTGATACGAACTCTGCCGCATCTCCCTTCATGTTGTTCCACCAAAATGATTCTCTTAAATTTCTATACATCTTTGTACTTTTGGGATGTACATAAAACCTTGAACAGTGAGCTTCCTTCAGAATCTCCCTTTTTATATCTTCATTACTTGGCACCCAAATCCTCGATCGGTACCTCAAAATTTCACCATCTCCCACATGAAAATTTGTTACTTTCCCCTTAGCCATATTATCACGTATTTTTACAGCCTCACCATTGATCCCTTGAGCTTCCTTGATTCGGTCCAAAAGTGTCGGTTGCACACTCATCTGAGCCAAATATCCCTTAACTTTTACCTCCATACCTGAAATCTCAATACCATTCCATGTACTTACCCTCTTAGAAATCAATATCGCCAGGGTTTCACGGTTCTTCCTACTCAAAGCATCTGCCACCTTATTGGCCTTTCCGGGGTGATAAAAATCTTACAATCATAATCCAAAAGTAGTCCTGGCTATCTCCTTTGCCTCATATTCAATTATTTCTGGGTGAAGATATACTTAAGACTCTTATGATCCGTATAAATCTAAAAAGTTACCCCATACAAATAATGTCTCCAAATCTTCAATGCAAAAACTACGGCTGCTAACTCCAAGTCATGGGTGGGATAATTCTTATCATGGTTCTTCAGTTGCCTTGATACATACGCTATGACCTTATCATTCTGCATTAACATGCAGCCTAACCCCTTAAGTGATGCGTCGCTATAGATCACAAATCCGTCTGATCCAGATGGTAAAGTAAGAACTGGTGCAGACACTAACCTTCGCTTCAGCTCCAGAAAATTTTTATCACATTCTTTCAACCAAACAAACTTTGCTCCCTTCTGTGTTAACCTTGTTAACGGTACTGACAGCTTTGAGAATCCCTCGACAAATCTCCTATAATATCCTGCCAGTCCCAAGAAACTTCTTATCTCACTAACGGTGGTTGGTCTCTCCCAATTCACTATATATTTTTGTTGGATCCACTTCAATCCCATCCTTAGATACCACATGTCCTAAGAATGCCACTCTCTCCAGCCAAAATTCACACTTCTTGAATTTCGCATACAACTTCTATTCCCTCAAGATCTGTAGTACCAACCTTAAATGTTCTTTATGTTCCTCCTTAGTTTTAGAATACACCAATATATCATCTATAAACAAAATGACACACTTATCCAAGAACTCGTGAAATATTCTATTTGTAAGCCCCATGAATGCTGCTGGTGCTTTTGTCAATCCAAAAGGCATAACCAAAAACTCATAATGACCGTACCTTGTCCTAAAGGCCATCTTCGCAACATCCTCCTTTTTCACCCTCAACTGATGATATCCCGATCTCAAATCTATCTTCGAGAAATAACACGCTCCCTGAAGTTGGTCAAACAAGTCATCAATTCTGGGTAACGGATACTGATTCCTCACCGTCACACGATTCAATTCCCGATAGTCGATACACATCCTCATCGATCCATCCTTATTCTTCACAAATAACACCACTGCACCCCATGGTGAAACACTTGGCCTAATCAATACTTTATCCAGCAATTCTTGCAGTTGTTCCTTCAGTTCTTTGAGTTTAGTCGGCGCCATCCTATACGGTGCCTTAGATATCGGTACGGTCTCTGGTACTAGGTCTATGGAAAATTCCACCTCCCTCTCTGGTGGTATTCCCGGCAAATCTTCTGGAAAAACATTCTTGAAATCCCTGATCACTGAAAGAGATTCTAAGCTTACTTCTTTCCCGTTCGTCTCGCCAATATAGGCCAAAAACCCTTCACATCCCTTCCTTAACATCTTTCGAGCCTTCATTACCGAAACAAGACCCGATCGAATTCTCGATTTCGATCCTTGAAAACTAAACTCCTCTCCAGATGGTAATTTGAATTGTACCTCCTTCTTAAAGCAGTCTACCTTAGCATGGTAAGCAGCTAACCAATCCATCCCCAGGATAATGTCAAATTCGTTCATTTCTAATTCAATAAGATCAACCTCAAGTTCTCGATATCCTATTCTCAAAGGACACATCTTAATTATAAGAAGATGAAATAGGGATTGACTCTCTAGTCGGAGTATCTATCACAAGAGGTATTTCTAATGCTTTGGGTTTCAAGTTCAATTTCTTAGCTAGACGAGTGCTAATGATAGAATGTGTAGCACCAGTGTCTATCAATGCATATACGCTACGAGCATAAAATTGAAGCGTACCTGCCATGACATCATTAGTGGCCCTTGCATCTCTGGCGGTCATGCTGAACACTCGTCCTCACCCTCTTCCATTACCGTTATCATTTCTTGCTCCTTGCACGTTTCCCACCTTCTTTGGTTTCGGGCACTTCCACTTTGGATGTCCCACCTTGTCACAATTATAACACTTCTGATCCTTGTACCAGCACTTCTCCATCTTGTGCCTCCCGTCGCACAAATTGCACTTGTCATCTGATTCTTTTCCTCGGTTGTTATTCCGATCCCCATCATTTCGATTACCGTAATTCGGTTCTGATACTTATTACCCACAACTTCCTTTCCGCGGCTTTCTACTGTAGCCTTCCTCTTGTTACTGGCCCCATCTCGGTTCCAGCTTCCAGTACTTCCTCTGGTTCCCACTTACTCTTTCTCTACTGCTTCCCTCTTCTCATCTCGCTTACTGCTGTGATATGTGGTGCCCAAGATTGCGGCTTTCTTCCCATTACTTTTTGAAGTATTGTTTTTATGGTAGGAACCGCTTTCTCATGTAAGGGGATCACCGCCTCACATCGGTTTGAAGACATCCGGTTTAAATTGAAAAACGGAGTCGCCACGCCATTTTGATTTCCTCAAAACTTTGAAAAAAAAGGATTTGGGTCCGGAGGTTAAGTTACCCCTTGGGAAGAACGGATCGTCGTTCACCCAAGGAGCCTTGCCGAAGCAAGTCTTCCAAGATCCGACTTTCATGCTTGCCTTTGTGTTTTCGTGTGTGAGATGTGTTTTTGAAAAGGAGGGAATGTGCCAAGGTATCTTCCGAACGTATAAACCATGAGTTGGTTATCGCTCGGGATTCCTTGGATTTTGATGTGTTAGGGACTTTGATCCCGTTCTCATCTTGGACTTATGAACATCATGATGAGACCTTGGGTCACATGTGATCAAGATAGGGACACCTTTTTTATAGTCCAAGGATGAGAGTCTTTAGAAAGGAATGACCTTTGCCCATCAATCCTACATCTTGAGACGATTTGAGCTTTGTCGAGACATTTATGCTCGTCTCAAGTGATGATCGGAGATGTGGGGCTCAAGTTCATCCTTTTCTAAAGGAAAATCCGTCTATGACATCTTTATGTGGAGGAAATGATGTAAAGATAGGACCTTTACATCATTACACTCCATGAGATGCTCCAAGTACCAAAGGGGACTAAGGGAGGGGTATAAAGATTGGATCTTTATACTCATCCTATGCCTTTTGTGCCTTATGAAGGTCACTAGGCAATCCTTGAAGAGTGATCCAACCATGAGGGACATGGGGAATGCATTTTAAAGCTAAAGATGACATTTTTATGCTAATATATGTAATGAACATGATGCAAGCTAAGACTAGGAATGAAAAAGGGAGAACCTTTATGGCTTTCCTATGTCCTTTATGAACCTTTTAGGTGGACAATCCTTGGAAGCAAGGTCTATGGGAAGGGAGAATGACATTCATAAGTAAAGATGGCATTTTTATGGAAAAAGATGACATTTTTATGGAGAAAGATGACATTTTTATATGCAATGGATGCTATTTTCACATCACCATGTGAGAGATCCACCCTAGAACAAGCCATTTGAGGCCTTATTGTTCATCCTTGGGGTGGATCTTCCATGGATACCATGTGATAAATGGAATGGGGATATTATGATCTACATGCCTAAAGATGTGATTTTTAATGGCAATATATCAAATACCAAGCAAGTAGATGACAATATATAAAGCAAAAGACAATATAGCAAGTAATGACAAGTATATTTTAAGGAAAAGGGAAGGAGAGGTTACCAATGGTGGTGTTCCTCTATCTCCTTGAAGTTTGCCTAAGGAAGGATCAACTTTGGATGGGATTTGGAGAGGAGGGAGGTGGTTTTGGGAGCTCTCATCTTTCTGGAATTTCGTGGTGGTATTTTGGCAGAGTAACAGTGCTTAAAACTCCTTTTTTAAATGAATAGAGGAGGCCTCTATTTATAGGCAGTCTGGTGATGGCTAATGAAGCCGTGCGGTTTTATCCATTAGTGACTCAGCTTGTTCTAGAATCATGCAAGGTGGCCTTCTAGAAGGTGTTTTCCAGCGAAGGACTACGTGGAATTTTAATTCCCAGCAAGTCCTTCACCCCTTGGAAGGTTTTGAAAAGTTCCCAAACTGCCCCTGAACTTTAGGAAAGTCCGGGGAATTGCCGATAAACTTAACCGGAAGGCATGAGCCAGATTTGGGTACTTACAGAAGCCCCTCGGCAACGTCACTTGCAGGGCGAGTGGGGTTGTCGATAAAAAAGGATCCAATCTGGCGAATTGCCGAGACGGATTGGGTGACCGAGGTGGTCGAGTGGCTGAACCTTTGGAAGGCTACCTACGTATCCCGGAGGAATCAAGCCTTGGTCGTAGTTCAAGTCTCACTAGATAGTTAAGAACATGTCTAGGATCCTTGAGGTTTTGACGATTAATGGAGGAGTCACCTGATTGACAATTAATGGAGGTTGTCACCTGATTGACAATTAATGGAGGTTGTCACCTGATTGACAATTAACGGAGGTTGTCACCTAATGAAACTAAAGCTTACGTCACTATCGAAGAGATAGAGGTAGCTAAAGTTTGGAAAACTGAAGTGTACTTCACTATCAATGGGATAGAGGTAGCTAAAGTTTGGAGAAACTGAAGCGTACTTCACTATCTATGAGATAGAGGTAGATAAAGTTTGGAAAACTTGAGCGTACTTCACTATCTATGAGATAGAGGTAGCTAAAATTGGGAAAACTTGAGCGTACTTCACTATCTATGGGATAGAGGTAGCTAAAGTTAGGAAAACTTGAGCGTACTTCACTATCTATGAGATAGAGGTAGCTAAAGTTTGGAGAACTTAAGCGTATTTCACTATCTATGGGATAGAGGTAGCTAAAGTTTGGAGAACTTAAGCGTACTTCACTATCTATGAGATAGAGGTAGCTAAAGTTTGGAGAAACTGAAGCGTACTTCACTATCTATGAGATAGAGGTAGCTAAAGTTTGGAGAAACTGAAGCGTACTTCCCTATCTCTTTCGAACTAGAGATAGAGGTAGCAAAAGTTTGAAAAAACTAAAGCGTACTTCACTATCTCTTTCGAACTAGAGATAGAGGTAGCAAAAGTTTGAAAACTAAAGCGTACTTCACTATCTCTTTCGAATCAGAGATAGAGGTAGCAAAAGTTTGAAAAAACTAAAGCGTACTTCACTATCTCTTTCGAACTAGAGATAGAGGTAGCTGAAGTTTGAAAAACTAAAGCGTACTTCACTATCTCTTTCGAACTAGAGATAGAGGTAGCAAAAGTTTGAAAAACTAAAGCGTACTTCACTATCTCTTTCGAACTAGAGATAGAGGTAGCAAAAGTTTGAAAAACTAAAGCGTACTTCACTATCTCTTTCGAACTAGAGATAGAGGTAGCTGAAGTTTGAAAAACTAAAGCGTACTTCACTATCTCTTTCGAACTAGAGATAGAGGTAGCAAAAGTTTGAAAAACTAAAGCGTACTTCACTATCTCTTTCGAACTAGAGATAGAGGTAGCAAAAGTTGAATCTTGAAAATTCGGGGGTTGTTTCCTTATTTGATTTAATTCTAACTGAGATATAGGAGATTTTTGGGAGAAATTTATACGGTTTTCCGGACCGGGTAATTTAAAGCCTTCCGGGTTACGGATAATGATTTGGAAAATTTATACGGTCTTCCGGACCGGGTGATTTAAAGCCTTTCCGGGCTACGGATAATGGTTTGAAAAATTTATACGGTCTTCCGGACCGGGTAATTTATAGCCTTCCGGGCTACGGATGATGATTTGGGAAAATCGTTATTCCATTTGGAGATAACGGAAAATTTCTCGGATGAGACGTTATCCCATTTGGTGATAACGGAGATCGCGAGAGATAGCGAAATGTTATTCCTTCATTCGGGAATAACGGAGATCGCGAGAGATAGCGAAATGTTTTTCCTTCATTCGGGAATAACGGAGATCGCGAGAGAGATCGAAATGTTATTCCTTCCTTCGGGAATAACGGAGATCGAAAGAGATAGTGAAATGTTTTTCCTTCATTCGGGAATAACGGAGATCGCGAGAGAGGTCGAAATGTTATTCCTTCATTCGGGAATAACGAAGATCGAAAGAGATAGCGAAATGTTGTTCCTTCATTCGAAAATAACAAAGATCGCGAGTGAGATCGAAATGTTATTCCTTCATTCGGGAATAACGGAGATCGAAAGAGATAGCGAAATGTTATTCCTTCATTCGGGAATAACGGAGATCGCGAGAGAGGTCGAAATGTTATTCCTTCATTCGGGAATAACGGAGATCGAAAGAGATAGCGAAATGTTATTCCTTCATTCGGGAATAACGGAGATCGCGAGAGAGGTCGAAATGTTATTCCTTCATTCGGGAATAATGGAGATCGAAAGAGATAGCGAAATGTTATTCCTTCATTCGGGAATAACGAAGATCGCGAGAGAGGTCGAAATGTTATTCCTTCATTCGGGAATAACGGAGATCGAAAGAGATAGCGAAATGTTATTCCTTCATTCTGGAATAACGGATATCGCGAGAGAGGTCGAAATGTTATTCCTTCATTCGGGAATAACGGAGATCGAAAAGATAGCGGAATGTTATTCCTTCATTCGGGAATAACGGAGAAATTTTCTTTTGGTAAGAAACGTTATTCCATTTGGAGATAACTGAAGGACTTCCCAGAGGAAACGTTATCCCAGTTGGCGATAACGGAAGATTTTCCGGAGGAAACGTTATCCCATTTGGCGATAACGGAGTTTTCCCGGAGGAGACGTTATCCCATTTGGCGATAACGGAGGATTTCCCGGAGGAAACGTTATCCCATTTGGCGATAACGAGAAAAATTTGGGCAAAACTATTTCCTATTTTGATTTGGCAATCAATTAAGGTTATTTTTATTTGTGCATGTCACATGAGCCACGGGCTGAATCTTTTGCGGAAAGGCAATGTGAGGGTTTTGATGAAAGAATGGGTTTGGATGCATGTGTTTGGGAACTGTTTGAGACAGGTTTCGAGAAGGTGGGGTCGTATCCCTTGGGTGCGGAATGAGCTGCTGTTGTTGCTGAGATTTGGCTAATGATGCCAAAGGGTATCATGTGGACCAAATTTCCCTCTTGGACTGAGATCGGGTTTAAACCTCGGGTCTTGACTAAAGTCCCTTTCTCAAACTCTGGCGCTTGAAGCTGATGCTGACAGGCTTTTAGAACCAGAGACTAAAGCAGATGTCGAAGTGACCAAGCCTCTCTTATAGGGGTGAATGCGACCTATCGAAGCCCCGGTCTAAGGGAAAAACTAAGCAAAGCCCCGGTTGGATAAACTGAGTAGGCGAAGTTTTAGGTTTCGACGAAGTGACTTGGTGGAGCCCCAATCTGATGACCTAGCAAAAATCCCAATATGATTGGTATTGCAAAAGTGATCCTGAGGTTAATCTGACCAAGACTGAATCCATCTTGTGACATGGTGAGGAACCCAATGCGGACCCCATAAATGACTAAAGAAGCCCCAGTTTAAAGGAATGGCTTGGCAAAGCCCCAACCTTGAAGAGTTTCAAGGCATCCCTAATGCGAATTGTAGCAGAAGAGGGGAACCTATCTTTTTTTTTCTTTAGTCAATCAGTCAACCTTAAGAAGATGTGAAAGAAGAGTATTTTAGAAATTTATACATGCAGAGGCATATTTTTCGAAAGGTGGGAATAGATCCCGATTTTGTGTTATTTTGATGGCCTTATTCGACGTAGGCATGAGAACTCGCTTTGGGTTTGACTCTTTTGAGAGAGTATAAGCGTAGAAAGGTTGGTAAAAGTTTATGGAAGCCCCTGCTGATAGAAAATCAGTGTTTAGCACTATTTTTTCTAAGATGTAGAAAAAGAAGACTTGTCAAGACATCTGAAAACTTGTTTTATTTACAATGATCACAAGATTGCTTAAAACCCTTTATTAATGTTCGGGTTATTCAACCAATAATCTGGATATGAACAAACATTTTGATTAATCATGAGGAGAAAGTCAACCAGTGTTGCGGATCAAGGTTGGCTGGGTGTGAAAGAAAAGTCTGTGTATAGAGAGGTCTTCGATGAGACCGGGTTTTCTGGAATTCGGATATGTTTATGAGAGAGGCCATTGATGAGACCGAATTCTCGGGAATTTGAATATGCTTATGACCGGACCATTTCTGGTTGCCTACATTCCCCTCATTGTGAGGAGCTCAGGTCGCCGTAGTTCGGCTTCAATTGAACTGTGTCTGGCTTTGGGAAATGGGATTTGTGGTTCCTTTAGTGGAAAGGCTCGGATGAGGAGGTTGGATGATGAGGCATGGGCCTCGGGATGATTTCTTGATCAAGTCATTTTTGGACGGCTGCTTCAATTGTTTCTTGATTTTTATCTTTCATTGGGACAGAAAGGATTTGCATATGCCTAAGGGCTTATGAAATGCTTCTGCCTTTGCTTCGACCGCCCTATTGTTATCGACAACATCTATTCTTCGAGCTTTGATTTTGCCTATCCGCCAAGCTTTTGATTGGTGACGCTAGATTCTTGGTGTTTTTTTTTTTTTTATGTGCAACCCTGTTTTTTGCTTAGACCGTCCTTTTCAGGGCTTTTAGCCTAGCTGGGTATTACTCTTTTTACACTATATTGTTTTATTTTATTTTTATGTGCAACCCTGTTTTTTGCCTAGACCGTCCTTTTCCAAGGTTTTTAGCCTAGCTGGGTATTACTCTTTTTGCACTCTTGCTCTTTTTTTTTTTTTTTAAGCACCTGAGGGTAAAGGCAAACTCCTAGGATGTTGTCGACATGGGGTCAATCTTTCGAAGTTGAGTGGCCTTTCGTTGTTCCTTGATGTTGTCGCCGTCGTTGACTTGGTCAAGGTGACGATGAGGACATGATTTGGGAGGCGTATGGCTTGATGAATGCTTTTGTGAGGTAAGGAAAGTGTATGACTTGATGGAGGCCTTTTGTGGGGTAAGGAAAATGTATGGGGAAGGCATTAGTTGACTTTCTCACACCGATTAATCGAAACGTTAATTATTTCAAAAGATTATTTGTTGAGCAATGCAAGTGATCATATAAAATAAAACAATTTCATTAAATGTAATGTAGGTGTGCAAATAATGTCTTAAGTCTAGCAAGAAAAGAAGAAGACTCTTTTATAGAAGATTTATGATTAATTACAATGTCCGAGGAGGACTTGATTGAAAGAGGAAAGTACTAGAACCTACGAAAGTTGACTGAGAGACTGTTTTATCATTTAATCTTGCTTAAGGATAGGTAACCACTAGCCTATCTACTCTTCGCTGGTTGGACTGCCAGGGAACTTGAACTTTCCTTCGTAGATCAACCCTTGGATTTCTTTCTTCAGATTCAGGCATTTATCTATCGTGTGACCATGATGATTGTGGTATTCACATAACTTGGTCCTGTCAAGGTTACGTGGGTTTCTCGGCTTATAATTCTCGAGAGGTTTGAGAAGGCCTTGTCTTATCAACTCGTCAAAAACTTTGCTCATGGGGATCCCGAAATCATCAACATGACGTTTCTGACCTAGCACTTCCTGAATTGATCTCTTACCATAGCTTTCTGTTTTTGGCCCACGGAGGTTCTCGAGCTTCCCATCTTCTATCAATTTCTGGATCTCATGCCTCAAATAGCAGCAATCATCAGTGTCATGCCCGTGGTACTGGTGGAAAAGATAATACTTAGACTCATCCAACCGAATGTTGGGATTCTTGGGCTTCCAATTCTCCAGTGGCTTTATCAGCTTTTCTTTCATCAGCTCTTCCAGCATCTTGCTTAAAGGCATCTCCACATTGTCGTAATGAAGGGAGTGGAGTTTTCGGGAGGCACTGTTGTTCCCAAGACTCGGATTTCCATTGTTCAGTTGGTTCCATTGTTGGATTTGGCTGAGGGAGGCTATGACATTCTTTCCTTTGTGAGGAACTGGTGCTGAGTTGGGTGCAGTTGCTGCTTGGTGCTGGTGGTATTGGGTTATATTTGGCAGAATCATTTCTTTGCCTGGTTCGACATCTTGGGTCGGGGGAGTACTGGTACTCATCATGAGATCAAGCTTTCCTTGCATTTGTTTCACTTGCTCCATCAATATTGCCACATGGGGGTCAACGGGGACTCTCGAGTTACTGGAACTCGCAACAAGACTCTTATCAGTAGAGGGAACCACAGCCGCAGACTGGTGAAACTGACGGGTGAATTCACTAAGTCCGATAGGTGACAACTGATAACTTGAGGCATCCGGATTTTCTTTAAGCAACTCATGATTGCATTCAGGTGGGTATAGGGGTACCAGAACATAGCCACATGGCTCAAACTGATTATATGAAGCAGGAGCATGAACTGGCAGGTACCGCTGAAACTGAGAAACAGGGGTGATGAGGCCCAATCCGTTCTGGGGAGTTGGGGGCGATGGAGCCCTGATGGCCTGGGATGTTGGAAAGGACTGAAGAGGAGTAGTCCTTGGTAAGGGATCATATGTGGAAGGAGGAGGGTATTGGCTGTAGGATGGAGGGTATTGGTTATATGACGGAGGGTATTGGTTATAGGATGAAGGGATTGAGATCACTGTTTCAGGAGTCTCATCTTCGACCATGACCAGGGAACCATTTGCCTCAACTGTTACCTGAACTCCATGACGGCGAAGAGCACTGATGAGCAGGGCTAGCTGTTCTTTATGAACCTTATGGGCATTTTCCAAAGCTAGGGCTAACTCTTCCTCTCTAGTCATCGGATTACCCGTGCCACTGCTATTTTCTGTCAAATCTGTCATTCTGACCCCTGAGTAGACAAAACTGATGATTCTGCTGGATTGTCTGAACCTGAGATTTCCGCACTGAAAAGCCGCTAACACTGTATTCTCACTGTTGGGATAGAGGACCAACCGGGCTAGATTTCGGAGTAAAAAGGGAAGAAAATCGTCGGAGCTTCTGGCGTTCTGAGCGGCCGCGCAGGAGGCAAGGGCGGCCGCACTGGAGGGACGAACGAAGGTGTCGGATTAGCTGGAATTAAGGGTGAACGCGGTCATCTTCAGGGCAGCCGCGCTCAAGTGGAGAAAGTCCAGCCAAAACTCTCTGCCACTCAGGGCGGTCGCGCCATACATCAGGGCGGCCGCGCTGGGCCCGTCATCAGCAGGGTCCAGGTTTTTTGGCCAATTTTCGGGTCCCTATGTCCATCTAGGGTTAGGTTTTGTTTCTTGGCATATATTTAAGCAAAGTGCCACCCCTAACTCATTGTAACTTCATACAAACATATTATAGTGCAAGATCCTGGATTTGTAGTGCCCCCAGACGTAGCCAAACATATTGGTGAACTGGGTTAACAATTTCTGTGTTCTTTCTGTGCTTTGATTTCTTGTGCTTTGTTTGTGTGCTCTTATTGTTCTTGTGGATTTGCTTGGGTAGTGGAGGGCCATATCCACAACAACTGGTATCAGAGCCTTGGTTCGAAGATCAGGGTTTAATCGTAAGATTGGTTTATCGAGCGATTGGGTGTTGTCAAGCAATCAAGAATGGGCAAGGACAAACAGGCGGTTGGGAAGTTCGATGGGCCTGACTACGGATTTTGGAGGATGCAGATAGAGGATCTCTTGTACAACAAAAAACTCTATAAGCCTCTAAAGGGTGTCAAACCGGAAGGAGAAACGCAGGAAGATTGGGAACTCATGGATCGGAAGGCCCTAGGGGTGGTCAGATCTACTTTGTCAAAGTGGATTGCGAAGACTACCAAGAAGGCAAAAACCACAAAGGATCTATTGGATTATCTTACTGAGAGATTTGAAACTCCATCTGCTGCAAACAAGGTTGATTTGATACGCAAGATGGGTAGTCTCAAGATGCAAGAGGGAGGATCCTTAGCTAAGCACATCGATGAGTTTATGGATGTTATAGACTCATTGACTGCGGTGGAGATTATGTTTGATGATGAGGTTCATGCGTGCTTGTTGCTAGCGTCTTTACCAGGAAGTTGGAGCGGGACAGTGACAGCGATCAATGCTTCAGCAGGTAAAAACAAATTGAAGTATGATGATGTTAAAGACTTTCTCTTGGGCGAGGAAAATCGCATGAAGAAGTTGGGGACATTGACTGCTTCGGGATCGGCCTTAGCTACTACTAGCAGGGGGAGGTCGGGTACTAGCAAACAAGAGAGAACTGAATCTAGAGAGAACGTGGTGGGTGGTAAGAGCAAGGCCGTGGAGATCAGAGACAAACCAAGGGTTGCAAAGGGATCAGTTCAGTGCTATCACTGTAAGGAGTTGGGACACTACAAGAAGGATTGTCCCAATCGTGGGGGCAATTCGGTGAATGTGACAGTCGAAGGTGATGATGTACTGGTTCTGAGTGTTAGTAGTGTACTAGAATCATGGGTGCTGGATTCAGGGGCATCATTCCACTCTTGCGGGCATGCAGAAGAGATGGAGAATTATACTTCCGGTGATTTCGGTAAGGTCTATCTGGCGGATGGCGAGCCTTTGGAAATCAAGGGGAAGGGGGATGTCAGAATAGGAGCATCGGACGGGAAGGTCTTACATCTGAACGGGGTCAGGCACATTCCGGGTTTGAAAAAGAACCTATTATCAGTTGGGCAGTTGGACGAAGAAGGTTACAAGGTAACATTCGGCTGCAGGAACTGGGTTATTACCAAGGAGGATTGTGAGATCGCCCGGGGTAATAAGGAGGGGACATTGTATTTGGCGAATAACACCAAGGATAGTATCGCGGTGGCGTCAGCCAAGGGTGATACTGATTTGTGGCACTGTCGATTGGGTCACATGAGTGAGACGGGGATGAAAGTACTTTGTTCAAAGGGACTACTACCGGGTTTGAAGACAGTCAACGTGGGGATCTGCAAAGATTGTGTGTTTGGCAAACAGGGGAGAAATAATTTCTCGAGGACGGGTAGGACTTTGAGGGAAGCAAAGTTAGAACTGGTCCACACGGACTTGTGGGGACCATCTCCGGTAACTTCTCTGGGTGGTGCGTCATATTACATGACCTTTATTGATGATTCAACAAGGAAGGTCTGGGTCTACTTCTTAAAGGGGAAAGATGAAGCTTTCGAGGTATTCAAGAAGTGGAGGGCCTTGGTGGAGAATCAGACGGGACTTAAGCTTAAGTGCTTAAGATCAGATAATGGTGGGGAGTATGAGCTCGGTGAGTTTAGGGAATATTGTGCAGCAAAGGGTATTCGCATGGAGAAGACTCCAAAGCGCACACCACAACTCAACGGGGTTGCAGAAAGGATGAACAGGACATTGAACGAGCGGGCAAGAAGTATGAGATTGAAGTGTGGACTTCCGAAGACGTCCTGGGCATATGCAGTTGACACGGCAGCTTTCTTGATCAATAGGGGACCATCGGTACCATTAGGGAATGGAATTCCAGAGGAAGCATGGAGTGGCAAGCAGGTAAATCTGTCTTTTCTTCGCATATTTGGCTGCGTTTCATATGTTCATATTGATTCTGCTGATAGAACTAAGTTAGATGCAAAATCTGTAAAATGTACGTTTATTGGGTATGGCGGGGATGACTTCGGATATAAGTTTTGGGATGACCAAAACCATAAAATTATTCGTAGTCGAGATGTGGTATTCAATGAACAGGTATTGTACAAGGACAGAAAGGGGGCATCTGATGATACTAGTTCAGAACCGGAGGTTGTAGAGGTGGATATTTCAGACTCGGGTGGGAGCAGAACGGTTCATGATGACCATGGTCAGGAGGTCACTGAAGATGAACCACATACTCCGAAACCGTATATTCCGCTGCGTAGATCCAGCAGGTTGCGTGGATCGCCTGACAGGTATACTCCTTCCAATTATTATTTGTTGTTGACAGATAGTGGGGAACCGGAATGTTATGCGGAGGTCGTTCGTAGTGCACTTTGTAATAAGTGGAAAGTTGCGATGAATGATGAGATGGACTCATTGAATGCCAACAAAACTTGGGAGTTGACAAGACTGCCTAAGGGGAAGAAGGCATTGCATAACAAGTGGGTTTACATGATTAAGGAGGAAGCAAACGGCAGTAAGCGTTACAAGGCAAGGTTGGTTGTAAAAGGGTTTCAGCAAAAGTATGGTATTGACTACACCGAAGTCTTCACTCATGTTGTGAAGATGACCACTATCAGAATGTTTTTGGGGATAGTAGTGGCAGATAACTTGTTGCTGGAACAGATGGATGTAAAGACGGCTTTTCTTCATGGGGATTTGGAGGAAGAAATTTACATGGTACAACCAGAGGGTTACTTGTCTAAGGGTAGCGAGGAACTGGTTTGCAGATTGACTAAGAGCTTGTATGGCCTTAAACAAGCTCCTAGGCAGTGGTACAGAAAGTTCGATGGATTCATGCACGATATTGATTTTATCAGATGTGAGGCGGATCATTGTTGCTACTTCAAGAACACGGACAATGGGTACATAATCTTGCTGTTATATGTGGATGACATGCTAATAGCGGGCTCTAGCAGTAGAGAGGTAAACAGATTGAAGGCTCAGTTGTCAGAACAGTTCGAGATGAAGGATTTGGGGGAGGCAAGAGAGATCTTGGGCATGCGGATTGACCGGGATAGGGAGTCAGGTAAGTTGGTTCTTTCACAAGCAGAATACGTTGAGAAAGTCTTGGCAAGGTTTTGCATGGAAGAGGCGAAGCCAACAGGGACACCATTGGGTATGCACTTCAAGCTATCCGAGAAGGACTCACCTATGGGCAAGGAGGAGCGTGACAAGATGGAGAGGACTCCATATGCTTCGGCAGTGGGGAGTCTAATGTATGCAATGGTGTGTACAAGGCCGGACATTGCACATGCGGTGGGAGTAGTCAGCCGGTTCAGGGGCAATCCAGGAAAGCAACATTGGGAAGCGGTTAAATGGATCATGCGTTACTTAAAGGGTACTGCTGGTAAGGATCTATGTTTCTCAAGCAAGGAGGTCGTGTTAGCGGGTTATGTTGATGCGGATTTGGCATCAAGCGATCTAGACAAGAGGAGAAGTACTATGGGTTATGTTTTCACATTGGGTGGTACGGCAATCTCCTGGGCTTCTAAATTGCAAAAGGTCATGGCTCAGTCGACTGCAGAAGCAGAATATGTGGCAGTGACAGAGGCGAGTAAAGAGATGGTATGGTTGCAGAACTTCTTGGGTGAACTTGGGAAGACGCAAAGTGGTAACGCTCTCTACAGTGACAGTCATAGCGCAATACATTTGGCTAGGAATCCGGCGTTTCATTCTAGGACGAAGCACATTGAACTGAGGTTTCACTACATCAGGCATCTCTTGGAAGGGAAGATCTTAAGGCTGGAGAAGATATTGGGATCGGAGAACCTGGCTGACATGTTGACGAAGGTTGTAAACCTTGAGAAATTGAAGCTGTGCATAGCTTCAATTGGGCTTGGAGAATAGGAGAGGAGGATGGCACTACCATGATCGAGGTGAGCACTAGGAGGAGACCAAGGATGAGTTGAAGAACGGATACGGGGCTTATATATGCGGTTGATCTCTAGGTGGGAGATTGTTGGGATAGAGGACCAACCGGGCTAGATTTCGGAGTAAAAAGGGAAGAAAATCGTCGGAGCTTCTGGCGTTCTGAGCGGCCGCGCAGGAGGCAAGGGCGGCCGCGCTGGAGGGACGAACGAAGGTGCCGGATTAGCTGGAATTGAGGGCGGACGCGGTCACCTTCAGGGCGGCCGCGCTCAAGTGGAGAAAGTCCAGCCAAAACTCTCTGCCACTCAGGGCGGTCGCGCCATACATCAGGGCGGCCGCGCTGGGCCCGTCATCAGCAGGGTCCGGGTTTTTTGGCCAATTTTCGGGTCCCTATGTCCATCTAGGGTTAGGTTTTGTTTCTTGGCATATATTTAAGCAAAGTGCCGCCCCTAAACTCATTGTAACTTCATACAAACATATTATAGTGCAAGATCCTGGCTTGGTAGTGCCCCCAGACGTAGCCAAACATATTGGTGAACTGGGTTAACAACTTCTGTGTTCTTTCTGTGCTTTGATTTCTTGTGCTTTGTTTGTGTTCTCTTATTGTTCTTGTGGATTTGCTTGGGTAGTGGAGGGCCATATCCACAACACTCGCCTACTTCTTTCTCGCTGCGGAAAAGAGATAGGCAAGGTTTAGACTTGGGGGTAGGCAAGGTTTAGGCTCGGAGGTAAGTGTTTAGGCTTAAGGCTCAAGTAACATGCACTTATTGCTTAAATTTTACTTAAAACACGTTTTCTCCTAATCCTAACTGGTCGGAAAAGAGTTAGACCTTGAAAGGTCAATATTGAAAATTGGACCGTGAGGGTCTTGATTGGAGACTTGACCGTGAAAGGTCAAGATTAAAGATTTGACCATGGAAGGTCAGGATTGCCTATTTAACCATGAAAGATTGATATCGGATTTGACCGTGAAAGGTCGAGATCGGAGATCGGACCGTGAAGGTCGCGATTGGGGATTTGACCATGCAAGGCCGAGATCGGAGATCGGACCTTGGAGGTCACGATTAAAGATTTGGAGATTGGACCGTGAGGGTCTTGATTGGAGACTTGACCGTGAAAGGTCGAGATTGAAAATTAAAGATCGGACCGAGGAGGTCACGATTAGAGATTTGATCGCGGAAGGTCGAGATGGAAAGTCGGAGATCGGACCGAGGAGGTCACGATTAGAACTTTGACCGTGAAAGGTCAGGATCGAAGATCGGGAATCGGACCGTAAAGGTCGAGATTGGGAATTTGACCGTGAAAGGTCAGGATCGAAAATCGGAGATCGGACCGTGGAGGTCGCGATTGGAACTTTGACCGTGAAAGGTCGAGATTTGAAATTTGACCGTGAAAGGTCAGGATTGAAAATCGGAGATCGGACCGTGGAGGTCACAATTGGAAATTTGAGAAATAGGACCATGCAATTGTGATTACATTAATTGTTCAAGTTTACTTAAAACAGTGTCTTTTATTTATTTCTATTTGGTTGAAAAAGAGGTTGCCCTTCTTTTTTGCAACTACTCTAGATCCTGGATCAGTGGGTTCCGTCACTATATCTATAAGCCCCTCGTATTCCACCTGTATTTCGACCTCCCAGGGTGGACAGCCCCGGGCGAGGGTCCTATAGGGCACGCGGATCCCACCGACCGAGAGAGAAGAATGCTCCTAATGGGTCTAGTGGGTCATAGGAACTTTTAACGCGCGAGCGATGCGGATTATAGTCAAGGCAATGCCGGGAAAGTCTCGTCTTTCAGCCTTAACGAAATTTCGGCAGAGTTTCGCTTGCGCAATTGACGTCTTGACTTTTTGGCAATGTCCAAGAAGATAATAGGCATGGGTCGGACAGTAAAAGCCGGATGACACAGTATCACATTGAACTTTGTTGCATACGTTGCACGAGTCAAAGTCAAAGTCAATGCTGGGTCAATATCTTGCCAATTTTTCCTTGTCGGAATTTCGGCAGAGCTCCGCTTGCGCGAAAGATCTTTTGATTTTTGGCACGGACTCGGGCAATGCCGGAGTCAAGATTCTGCCAATTTTCCTTGGCGAAATTTCGGCAGAGTTTCGCTTGCTTGAAGGATCTCGACTCTCGACATGGGCTAAGGTTTGACCTTTACGGGGGCATGCAACTGGGCTATATGACACGGTCTAGACCAAAAACCAACCAAAAGTCACGTTTTAAAATGTGTGACACGGACTGTGCATTGGTCGACACTGGCTGCCATGGGGAGTTTGGGATGATTCCGTGCGCGCCCGGGAGCATCGTAATACTGTCCGTGACTACAACTGAACAACCACCCAGGGTTAAAGGGACGTGCGTGCGAAGTGTACAGGATATATAAGGTGCGCGTAGTGTGCAGCCTCCTAAAAATGTTCCTTTTTGAGTTAAAACAGAAATTTTCATAAATGTGTTTTAAAGGAATGATTTTCGGGACGGGGGAAATGCAGCAAATAAGCACGTAAATTTTCTGGGAGCCCTGGTCAGTCTTGGAACTGAATAGCCCCAAGCTGCCAAGGCTGCCAGATTAACCTCAATTTTTGTCCTGGTGGAATTGCCAATGAAGCCGCCCGGCTAGGATTCAAGGATAATCAAGTCGTACGACTGCATCAATCAATTTTCCAGGTTCCATTTCCTTTCATTTGCAGGTTGTTTCCCCGGCCTTTTTGGCACCTTTTCAGCTTCCAGCAAGCTTCCTGTTCATTTTCAGAATATGCACAATTCCCAAGAACCAATAATGCATGCAATGCAATGCAAGAAAAAGAAGGCAAGCATGAGAATCGGATCCGCGACGGAAGGCTAACCCACTCAAAAAAAATCTTTTCTTTTTTTTTCGAAAAGAGATACCGGTACGTGGCTTTGTTAGACCATAGTTTATCTCAGACTCGTGTTAGGAGGCGATAACGGGAAGCTTAATGGTTTCCACCTATATACCGAGTATGATTTTTTTTTGTTTTAAAAATGAAAGCTTTTTTTTTTGTTTTCTTTCCCAAGCGGAGTCGCCAAACTGTGATATGTGGTGCCCAAGATTGCGGCTTTCTCCCCATTTCTTTTTGAAGTATTGTTTTTATGGTAGGAACCGCTTTCTCGTGTAAGAGGATCACCGCCTCACATCGGTTTGAAGACATCCGGTTTAAATTGAAAAACGGAGTCGCCACGCCATTTTGATTTCCTCAAAACTTTGAAAAAAGGATTTGGGTCCGGAAGTTAAGTTACCCCTTGGGAAGAACGGATCGTCGTTCACCCAAGGAGCCTTGCCGAAGCAAGTCTTCCAAGATCCAACTTTCATGCTTGCCTTTGTGTTTTCGTGTGTGAGATGTGTTTTTGAAAAGGAGGGAATGTGCCAAGGTATCTTCCGGACGTATAAACCATGAGTTGGTTATCGCTCGGGATTCCTTGGATTTTGATGTGTTAGGGACTTTGATCCCGTTCTCATCTTGGACTTATGATCATCATGATGAGACCTTGGGTCACATGTGATCAAGATAGGGACACCTTTTTTATAGTCCAAGGATGAGACTCTTTAGAAAGGAATGATCTTTGCCCATCAATCCTACATCTTGAGACGATTTGAGCTTTGTCGGGACATTTATTCTCGTCTCAAGTGATGATCGGAGATGTGGGGCTCAAGTTCATCCTTTTCTAAAGGAAAATCCGTCTATGACATCTTTATGTGGAGGAAATGATGTAAAGATAGGACCTTTACATCATTACACTCCATGAGATGCTCCAAGTACCAAAGGGGACTAAGGGACGGGTATAAAGATTGGATCTTTATACTCATCCTATACCTTTTGTGCCTTATGAAGGTCACTAGGCAATCCTTGGAGAGTGATCCAACTATGAGGGACATGGGGAATGCATTTTAAAGCTAAAGATGACATTTTTATGCTAACATATGTAATGAACATGATGCAAGCTAAGACTAGGAATGAAAAAGGGAGAACCTTTATGGATTTCCTATGTCCTTTATGAACCTTTTAGGTGGACAATCCTTGGAAGCAAGGTCTATGGGAAGGGGGAATGACATTCATAAGTAAAGATGGCATTTTTATGGAAAAAGATGACATTTTTATGGAGAAAGATGACATTTTTATATGCAAAGGATGCTATTTTTACATCACCATGTGAGTGATCCACCCTAGAACAAGCCATTTGAGGTATTATTGTTCATCCTTGGGGTGGATCTTCCATGGATACCATGTGATAAAGGGAATGGGGATATTATGATCTACATGCCTAAAGATGTGATTTTTAATGGCATTATATCAAATACCAAGCAAGTAGATGACAATATATAAAGCAAAAGACAATATAGCAAGTAATGACAAGTATATTTTAAGGAAAAGGGGAGGAGAGGTTACCAATGGTGGTGTTCCTCTATCTCCTTGAAGTTTGCCTAAGGAAGGATCAACTTTGGATGGGTTTTGGAGAGGAGGGAGGTGGTTTTGGGAGCTCTCAGCTTTCTGGAATTTCGTGGTGGTATTTTGGCAGAGTAACAGTGCTTAAAACTCCTTTTTAAAATGAATAGAGGAGGCCTCTATTTATAGGCAGTCTGGTGATGGCTAATGAAGTCGCGGCTGTAACCCCAAGCTAATGAAGCCGTGCGGTCTTATCCAGTAGTGACTCAGCTTGTTTCTAGAATCATGCAAGGTGGCCTTCTAGAAGGTGTTTTCCAGCGAAGGACTACGTGGAATTTTAATTCCCAGCAAGTCCTTCACCCCTTGGAAGGTTTGGAAAAGTTCCCAAATTGCCCCTGAACTTTAGGAAAGTCCGGGGAATTGCCGGGAAACTTAACCGGAAGGCATGAGCCAGATTTGGGTACTTACAACTGCAGAAACTGTTTGCCTCCTTTTCTACTATTCTTGCCTTATCCAGTACCTATCCATAAGTTGGCAGCATTATGGTGTAATTCGGTATCGGATTCTGTCACTCAGCCCTACCTCAAACTTTCTTGCTTTCTGTTCCTCGTTGTCGAAGAACGTTGGGGCAAACTCCATCAAATCGGTAAACTTTGAGCAGTACT
The DNA here is from genome assembly GCA_022495995.1 of Adenophora triphylla var. japonica. Classification (NCBI taxonomy): domain Eukaryota; kingdom Viridiplantae; phylum Streptophyta; class Magnoliopsida; order Asterales; family Campanulaceae; genus Adenophora; species Adenophora triphylla. Next base: position 243,834 of record JAFEMH010003569.1, read on the forward strand.
CTTCTACAGTCATGTTCTCCTGGGTCAGCATCATGAACTCTGCTATCTTAGCGTTCCGAACGCTTGTCGGGTAGTATTTTTCATTGAATACGTTCTTAAACATTTCCCACGTAAAGTTGTCGTATCCACGTGCCGCTGCCGCCCTCTTCTCAGCTTCCCACCATTTCAATGCCTACCCCTTCAGCATGAATGTCGAGAACACCACCTTCTGTTCAGGCGTGCACGACAACGTCTCGAATACTTTTTCCATATCTTTTATCCAATCTTTCAGTTTCTTCTTTGGGCTACCAGAAAATGATTCTAGGTTCCTTTTAGAAACAGTTCTAATGGATCCCTCAGCGAAATCTGTGGAGTTTGTTGTTGCAGCTAAGCTAAAGCGGCTACCACTTGCCCTATGCCGGCTACTGTCTGATTTAACGTTTGCAAGAGGTTCGCCATGTCAGGGTCTGCATGCTCCTGATTACGTCCATTGCCATTATTCGAGTTGTTCTTGTTGCTTCTTGACATCTGAGAACAATATAATAACCTCATTAGGGTTACAAATCCAAGCGCTTTCACTTACGCCATTACTAGCAATATACAATGCTACAACTTTTATATCAATTAAAACAAACAGTCTTATCAAACTAAACATTTAATTTATAGGTCCAATCATTAGACCATTGGTCGTTTCAATAAACCAACTATTAATCATACATGGCCGCTTCAGTAGGCCGATTTCTATTCACGTTGGTCGTTTCAATTGACCACCCTTTCTCGATTATGGTTAACATATTAAATTAACACTAAGGAATAAGTTTAACCAAAACACAATTCAACAAAACACAATTCAACAAAACACAAACTAAACTTTATTTCATAAAACATAATCTGAGTCAAAACAAATAAATCCTCAAATCCAAACTTCTAACTAGATACCACTCATTATTCTAGAAAACATAATAACCCTCAACTTTATTCATGGGACTACGTTCTTCCTAGGTCTTCCCCTAGGTCTTCCATTATGTTTGCCTCTGGACTTACGCACGCTCGTGCCTACCTCCTCTTCATCATCAATTATGATAGGAGAAGCCTCCGTACCTTCCATAGCTCCTATTGGAGTCTCTTCCTTAGCATTTGCCGCTTTTAAATCCTGTAATTCGTAGTAATACCGATACGATTGTCAACGGATATTCCGTGGGTATTATCCATGGAATGCTCTGTGGGTATTACTCCCAAAAATTTACCCACGGACGTCATACGGACATTTTCCGTAGGAAAATCCCCTATTTCTAGTAGCGAATTAGCAAAAAAAAAAATCAAAATCATTTCTCTTGAATCACCAATAATTCCCAAATCAAAATCATTCATCTCAAAATTAAAGATCCAAAATCAAAAGTACAATCCAAATATATAGGAAGGTTGGACATGAGGGAAGGGAACGAGTGATGTAAAGTAACGCAGCGGAATAGTAACCAAGGTTCTGATCGAAATCAAAACCTTCTGCAAGGAATCAGAATTCCTTAGATAACAAGAACTTCCAAGGAAGATCTTTTGCAAGCCAATAGTGTTGGTGTAATGCCCTAGGTTATAGTTATGTTTAACTTGAACCGTTATGTATCATCTTTATCATTTATTATAGAGCATGTTTATTTGGTTCATTATATGTTTTGCATGTTTATTATATTGAACTGCGTCCCTAGTTGTTGTGAACAACTAGTATAAGTAGGTAATGGATAATCATGGAGATGCACATTACACTTATGGGTACTTGCTAGAGAACAAGTACTGGATTTGACCTACTTATGAGATTTATGACATGGTCTGTTGTCATGATTAAATCTCATGATAGTCGTGTCATTGGAATCCTTAGTACCTGAGATTATCATCGTCTTCCACATGATGAACGTTGTGTTTAATATAGTCTAACACTATCTTTAATCGGATAGCAATAAGGGCTATGCTAGCATGATTGGATTCATGTAGGGAAGAATGATAAGTCAAGATGGGATTTGTCCCTCTTATGAAGAGAGATGTTTGCTTGGGCCCCTCGATGAATGATGTTGATGAAATGTGGGGCCACACTCAAGTGATTTGATAGAGATCAAAGCCATTTGGATTATCAACATATCCGGGATCGAGAAAGTATTGAACGGAATGAGTTGACATAGATCATGACTCATGTTCAATTGGACATCGTGGACAAAGGGATTGTGACATTTGATTATCAAGGAATCAAGCTTTGATGTTATATTAAATTGGGTGGACATAATGATTTGCTAGAAGTCACTTATGTCTTGTGAGGTTGATGTTTCAACTCACTAGCTACCAACATAAAATATAATTCCTAAAGGGTCACACACAAAAGAACGGATTAAAAATGGCTAAAAAGGTGAATTCTGGGCTCTAGGGACGACTCTGGCACGACTAGTGCTTGAGGGGACAAGTCGTGCCCTATTGGCCCAGGTCGTGCCTTGTGAAGGGACGACAGAATCAGTGAGCAGTCATTTAGGGACGAGTCGTCCCCTACGAGACGAGTCGTGCTCACGACTCGTGCCCTTAGGCACGACTTGTTCCCTTTGACCTGAGGAACTGGTGAATTGCCTTGTTATGTCGTGCGACACAACTTGCCACTGGCTCGCTAAGTCGTGCGACAGACTTGGCCATAAGGCACGAGTCATGCCCTTGGGGACGAGTCGTGCCAGCGGCCAAAATCTATCCGTACTGCTTTTCCTTGGCTGCTTAGATTTTGGTTTTTGACAAGGATTCTTTCCCTAATAGTTAGGGATTTATATTTGGTATAAATAGAACCCCTTTGGTCAGCCAAAAACACAAGGAATTTAGGGTTTATGAAACACTAAAATTTGGATCTAGATTAAGAATCAAAGATCAAACACCTTTTAGTTATTGATTATTGAAAAACGTTTTCAATAATTTGGATCATCTAGCAATCAATCAAGAAGCGTTCTTGGTCCGTTCGAGTGTGGATTACCGATAGAGGGTGATAAGTTAATCACCAAAAGATTGAAGCCTTCAATCATCGATTCTTCACAAGGTAAAGAACAAGGAGAAGATCAAAACCTTTATCAACGGTTTTGAGATTCGATTTTCAAATTCGAATTCAAGCTTAACAAATCGCATTCAAGGTATGTAAATTCAATTTCATATATATTTCTAATCTCTTCATGCTAGACGGATCTTAAGGCTACGGTTTTTGTTGTTGTATAAATTATTTTTCTCTGCGTTTGTAACCCCAAAAACCCAACAGTGGTATCAGAGCCCTGTCTTGCCATGATTAGGATTGAAATTGCATGTTAGATCTAATTCGATTATTTGCTACTATGCTATATGAAATAGATCTAGATTTATGTGTTTTGTTTCTAAGAAAAAAAAGTATATGAGATATGCCATATTCATGATTAATGATAAATTAATTAGATTAGTTTATCACATAGGTTATTAATCTATTAATAAGATTATTTAGATTTGTAATTTCTCAAAATTAAATCAAATTGTTTGTATAAAATTTTGTGAAGCCCTATGTTCATGATTATGTTCACATGAGATCTATGTTACAACCATGCGATGTTTGTTACATGTTGAAAACCTTCTAAATATTTAAGTCTTATGCCATTCCTTGATTATAACACTTGTGATATTTTAGGGTATTTGATGTAGTTTTGACTCAGTTGGGTGCATCTTATATCTTAATTTGTGATCAAGGTGAGATAATGGTTGATGTAGTTTTGACTCAGTTAGGTGCATCGTTCCATGTCTCACATGTTTGAAAAAGGTTTAGACTTAATTGGTGCTTTCAAATGAGATTTGACCCAAGGCATAGATGAGATTAAAAACATGTTTTTGACATATGATGTCTATTGAAATCTCATAAAAGATCTAAGAGTCATATAGTGATATGATTGATGTTTCTACTTAAATAGCTTGATTTCGGGCATTGACTCAGTTAAACCAAAATCAAGTAAAATATGGATCTTAGCCTACTATGGTTATATGATACATGTTTGTATTTGAAGGTGTATAATTTAGTGTAAGTATTTATGAAATACGTTATTTGCTCTTAGATGATAAATGTGTTGATTTTGATATATGTTTATATTGTTTGCATATTTTATTATAGAATGGCTACACACAATAATCAACCCCTGTCACTGTGATCAGTCCTTGAGAAGGACAAGCTTGAGGAGAACGGTACAAACTATTCTGATTGGATCAGAAGCCTTAGAATTGTTCTAAAGCAAGAGAAGAAACGGTACGTTCTCAATGAACCCATTCCACCTCAACCTGCTCCAAATGCTTCTAGGGCTGATAGGGATGCACATAAGAAACATAATGATGATTCTACAGATGTTGCATGCCTTATGCAAGCCACTATTGTAAGTACCCCAATCTGGATCACCCCCTTTCAAGCACACGGGAAACACCGCAGACTCATCCATGCAGTCTCGAAGACCTCTGGCACTCAAAACCCTCTCAAAACCCCCAGCCAAACCAAGGGAGGAGCCTTTCTGGGATAAAAAGGGACAAAAGGACCTTTTGGGAATTTTCAGGAAATTGGAAAAGCAATAATGGTCCGTACGGACCTCTTTGTTTTCATAATTACTGAATCCCCTTAAAGTCCACAATATTCCCTCAAATTCCGGGGAAAATGATTACCCTCATGCTTAGTTGGTCCGTACGGACCTCTTTGCATGTCAAGATGGTCCGTACGGACCTTATTGCTCAGGGGACATCATGATTTCAGAATATTCACCATCATCACATATTCCCTCAAATCGAGGAAAACTAAAATTCTGGATAACCAAGGAGGTCCGTACGGATCTCTTTGCAATTTTCTCCTACTATAAATAGAGGGCTCCCCCTCCTCATTTCAGACACCTCTCCCACTTCTCTCTTCCTCCCTAAGCCTTCAGGCTCCCCTCTAAGACCCTTTGGGACACTCCCGGCCCCTTTCGGATCCTTCCGAGGCCTTCCGAGCTCCCTTGTGGTGCTCCGAAGCCTCTCCGAGCGCTCCCGCGACGCTCCCGCGCTGCCCCGAGGCACTCTCGAGGTACTCTGAGGCCCCTCGTGGTACTCCGAGGCCTTGCCTGGTCTTTCCCGAGGTGTCCCGGCTCTTTCTGAGTCAAACCGGCAATTCCAAACCACGCCGAACCTCTGCCCGAATCCAGCCGACGATTCCAACGCACGCCGAACCTCTGCCCGAGTGATCCCGACAATCCCCACGCACGCCAAACCTCTGCCCAAACGCAGCCCGCAATCTCAACTCACGCTGAAACTCTGTCCGCAGACAACCGGCATCTCCCGAAGCAATCCCGATCCGTACCGGAACGCTACTCCGACCTCAAACAATATTCCTCAGCGGAAGACAGACACGAACCAACATTGGTAAGGCTTTCTTCCTACACTATTTCAATGCATTTCAATACATAGTACACAATGTAGACATCCGATACAACATGCATTTTTAAAAGCACACACACACACACACAACATTTTAAAGGATATTAGGGGTATCCGAAAGACTCGTTTTTACGAGGCGACTCGGGTGAGCTCTAAGATTCTAATATTCTCTTCCCGAGGAGTCATCTGACCTCCGAACTCAAAATCTCATCACACAAAAACAGTTTATTATCATTTTTAAACTGATGCCCTTTTTCAATGTTTTGGGCTTAATAATAAAAACGGCGTGGCGACTCTACAAATGCGAAAACAAAACGGCGAGACACGCTCCCAACTCACAAAAAACGAAATGATGCCAGATGCCGGGGCGCGATTGCGCTGCCTCTCGGATCTGGGTAATTTCAGTTGGCGACTCTGCTGGGGAATATTTTGTTTTAAAATCTTTTTAAACAAAACAAAAGATTTTTAAAACGATGATGAGGGTCAAACTTTCATTTTACCCCTTTTCTTTAAACTGTTGTGTGTGTGTGCACGTGCTTTACTTTTTTTATTTAAAAAAAAAATGCATCAATATACATCTGTGCATACATTTAAAATTCTTCAAAAACTTCTGTTTTACTCAGAAAAAGAATTTTAGAGACCGCACACTACGCGCACTGCTGCCTCGGTTACACCGCACACTACTCACACTGCTGCCTCGGTTACACCGCACGCTACGCGCATCGGCCTCGGATACACTGCACACTACAACCCTTAACCCGGAGTGGTCTCAGTTGCAGTCCGTTAGGTCTTCCTAGGCCTCTCGGATGCGCACGGGATCATTCCAAACATCCCATCCTAGCCAAGCGTCAACCCTTCACGTTTGAGTCTTGAGTCACACTCTGTCCAGACTCGGTTGGTTTTTACCCAGTCCGTGTCATAAAGCCTGGATACATATACCATGCCGGCCATTTTTTGAGTCAAAGCTCGAAACTCAAGATCCCTTGCGCAAGCAAAGCGATGAAAGGTCATGCTAAAATCTTGACCTCCGATCTTGATTTCGGCTACACCTGCACGATGTTCCGTCCCGGATATACATCCATGCCCACATGACACCATGTCATCAAGCCTTTGGTACGTCGCCCATGACGATATGACCCTACCCAACGCCTAACGTCACAGATCCCTTGCGCAAGCAAGGTAAAGAGAGGTCATGCCGAACTCTTGACACGATCTTGACTCGGTGGCGGCTCGGTTCACTATTCACATGGCTAACGCATCAAAACGAACATGACAGCTCGGTCCTTAGGTTCGATTTTCTTTTAGGCCGGTGGAAACCGCTTGCACTATAGAACCCTCGCCCAGGCCGCCCACCCCGGGATGTCGAAATACAAAAAGTGCAAAAAGAGGGGCTTATAGCCGCACGTATGGTCTCCATCGACCCCGTGATCTAGCATAGTTGCTAAAAAGAAGAGAAATCTTTTCCAACCTACCTAGGACTCTAAGAAAACATGTTTTAAGTAAATTAAAACAACAAAAAAAAAAAAAAATAAAATAAAAGAAACGGAAACCGCATGCCACGTGAGCTTTCCCCCTTTTATCCCGATAGGCCATTCCTGTGTCTAAGCCTTGCCCATCACCCCCTCCAGCTAACAGAGAGTGGTCAAGAATACCCGGGAACCCGTCTCCCAAAGGTCAAAACAAAGAAGGTCCTACCTCCTTCCCACTCGTCACCTGTGGACGCCGTCAAATCCTCATGGCCAAGTCGTGGACAACAACGATGAGAACGGACCTTACCCCCAAGAAATTTCCCAACATTGGAAGAAGTTTGGCAGTCCTCACGGCTATTGAAAACGCCAAGGTGAGCAACAAGCTCGGATCGAAGGTGCCATGCACCACTTCGGAACATTAGCCACCCAACTACCTGGGGCTTCCCAAGTCATGACTGCTCCGGCAGCTTCTAACGTCTCTCATTGTCTCCCAGAAGTCAACCTGTTACCCTCGTACGAGCCATGCAGTTATGACATAAAGCCACAAGACCCTCCGGAGGAAAGCCTGCCCATTCAGCCTCCTCAGATTCCGGTACTACCACCAAACAACGAACACATCTGGTGGGACGTATGTGATTGCAGTGCTTGTCTGGAAATGGAATTCCAGGATGAAATGAACGAGAGCCGCCCTCGAAGAAAGAAGAAGCCCTCTTCTCAACAAAAACTGAAAAAGAGGTATGAGTCCGGTGATCCCACAGTCGGAACCCTTGGAGAACCCTCAGGAAAGTTTGACTACTACGTCATCTACTCCAGCAAGTCTCCCCAGCCTAGCTCTGCACAAGGCCACGGCAACGTCTGCTCCATGATCAGCTGGGATGAGATCCGCACCGTCACCGAAGGCCGGAAGGTCCAGATGCCTCAACCCCTGTCTTGGGAAGACCTCAAAGCCACTGTCGATACCTCCACAAAAGCTATGACAGTGAACGAATTGAAATGCGCAGTCTGGCCCTACACCAACCAAGGTTCTCCCATTACAGAGATAGGAGAGGCAAGCAAAGCAGTAAAGCCAGAGGTGAACGTTCTGACACGTTCCGGTCAAATCCCAAAGGAACCTCCACTGCGACAAAAAGGCCAGCCATACCTCGAGCCACGAACCGAAAAGGGGCCCTACGCCAAAGAAGCCGAAACCTGACCCAAAGGTCAAGATCCCGCTTTTAGCTCAACACAAGCGTACTCAGCTAACATCTCGCTCCGGTCCTTACTCACTTCATCTTACCCGCACAAGCTCAAGTTGGAAGAAAGCCCGGCCTGCACCATGGTTCCCATCACGCTGACACCCGATGAAGCAGCCGATGATCGCAACGTCAATTACAAAGAACATCATCACTTTCACAGAGCTCGACCTTCCAAAATTTGGGGCTGACCACAACGAACCCCTCTACATAACAGTTCAACTGGACGAGCGCCGTCTCCCTCGGGTTTTGGTAGATGGGGGATCATCCATGAACGTCCTTCCAGCCAAAATGATGGATTTGCTAGGGATCAAAGCAACTGATCTAAAGCCCTCAACTCAGGCAATCAAGGCATACGACTCAACGTCCCGCCCAGTCTTGGGAATAGCCACCTTGAACCTGTGGTTCGGAAAACAAATGGTCCCGACAGACTTCCAAGTCATCGACATCCCGATCACCTTCACTGCCATTTTGGGACGCCCTTGGCTACACCAGATCAATGGAGTGGCATCCACTCTCCATCAATGCGTAAAGTTCGTCCAAGGAACAGATCTAACCATCATCTACGGCGATAGCATAGTCACTGAAAGGACCGACACCAACGGCGTCCCGATTTTAGAAATCAAACACGATGATGACGGCATGATGCTAACAGGGTTCACCATCGAAAGCCCAAAGGCCCAGGTGTGCCACATAGACTTGCCTCTGATTTGGGACAAGATTCCTCCCCCGATGAAAATGATGAAGCACATGAACTACATCCCGGGGCTTGGTTTGGGAAAACGCCATCAGGGTACCCAACAAATCATCAATTTCAAAGAACAAAATACCCTGCATGGCCTGGGATACATTCCTACTCCCGAACACATCGCGAAAGACAAGCGAGCTGCACGGAAACGCTCCACAGATAACAAAAGAGGTTTGCACGCAACCTCCGATCTTCGTCCTTACAGCTTCGACATGACCAAGTACTTCATAAAAAAGGATAACAACTTGAAAGAAGATCCGGTGGAAGGGAACAGAGCCGATCAACGCCAAACAAAGCGGGCCGACAACCATGGACAAGCTCCAACGTAACATTGCAAGATTCAGAGGCCTCAAGGCAAATCCCGTCCGAAGAGCATTTCTCGACGAACCACCTCGCCGGACTCACGACCACCACTATTCACAATGAATTTTGGTTCGGAAAACTCCTCTTTGGCAGAAGAACTTGAAAAACTCTCTGTCAACACTCCTGTCTTCCACAAGCAAGACGAATCTGCATTCGAGCTAGCAATGCCCAAAACAAGAGCAAAAGACTCCGCAGACGATACCTGGAATGAGCCACTGCTTCACCTGCTCTTCAAGGAAGAAATCGAGATGCCAGATCTAATCGATTTTGTTTCTGATAACTCTGCGAGATAGCCATGATCGGGAACAAGGTGACACAAAGCTTTTCAAACCCCGCCTCCTATCAAGCTCATTGCCACTCAATAACCGGGCCACCTTTCTCCGACTCCGCCGCCAAGCAAAAAGGACATGATCGAACAACTTGGTCTCGACCCTCGAGTCCTGTGAGTCCAATTAGTCAAAACCCATCCCGAGTCCATTATCTTTGAATTTGAGTCTCTCGAGTCATCTCGATGGCCTCACGCCGTAAGATTACGAACTCATTGCCAATAATGTATTCCCGTATGCTCTTAATGAATGCTTCGATCTTTCCGAGTATCCTCTCATTGCATCTTTAACAACTGATAAATTAACTAACACACAAACAGTTAATAACGATTCACTTGATAAAGAAGCAGACACATTAAACGAACAATACATTAAGCACATCTTTAAGCATGTTGTCAAAAGAGAGAAAAATCGGGCCCAAGCTACCGAGAAGGTTTTAATCATAGTGATTAACATTGATTGCTGAAGAGCCAAAGAGACGCAAGTCCAACGCCATTTCCAGCACAACCAGATCTTTCAATACCTCAAGAACGGGGAAACCGCCTTCATGAACGAGAAAGGCCAACACAGAGAAGGAATCAAAACCAAGAGCATCATGGCCCTAAAACGCCTCGCCTCTCACTTTGTCATCCTTGGGGACATGCTGTACAAGAAACGCTACCATGGACCACTCCTACGCTGCATCAGCCAAGAAGAAGCAAGCAAGTTCATGAACGAAGTCCACAATGGGGCTTGTGGTCCCCACATGAACGCCAGAGCCCTGATGCAAAATCATTCTCAGGATGGGCTACTACTACATCTCCATGGAGGCAGACTGCATACACTTCGTCCGAAGCTGCGACAAGTGTCAACGGTTCTCCAACCTCAATCATCTACCTCCTCACGATCTCTACTGCATGACTACACCCTGGCCTTTTGCCACTTGGGGAATTGACGTCATCGGAAAAATCTCTCCGCCAGGCAGCAACGGTCACGAGTTCATCTTAGTAGCCATCGACTACTTCACCAAATGGGTCGAAGCCAAGTCCTACAAGGTACTCACCTCAAAGAAGGTCGCGCATTTCCTCAAGGAAAACATCATCTGCCGATACGGCATCCCGAATGAAGTCATATCAGACAACGGCTCACACTTCGAAGGGGAATGCGATGCATCGTCGGCCGAATTCAAGATCACACGCCACAAATCTTCTCCCTATCGGCCACAAACAAATGGCGCCGTAGAAGCAAAGAAACAAGACGCTCGAACGGATCATCCGAAAAATGACCACCCGAGGATGAGATTGGCCCGAGAAGCTGCACGTTGCACTTTGGGGCTACCGAACATCAGTCAGAATAGCCACGGGAGAAACCCCATTCGCCCTGACATACGGGATGGAAATAAATCCTGCCCTTTAAATTGGAAATTCCCTCACTCCGAGTGCTGCTGGAAAACGAAATCAACGAAGTCGAATGACTCCGGCCGACATGACGAGTTGGCTCGCTAGACGAGCGACGACTAAAGGCCATGGAACACGTCCGAGCCTATCAAAGCGTGAATGGCTAGAGCTTTCGACAAGAAAGTCAAGTCCCGAGACATCAGGGAAGGCGAACTTGTACTCAAAGAAAAGCCTCCCACTCGAACCAACCCACTGGGAAAATGGGAACCAACGTGGCTCGGTCCTTTCGTGGTCCAAAAGATCTTCTCCGGAGGAGCCATGAAGTCAGAAGCGGAGACCTAGACGGCAATCCCTTCATGAATCCAAATCTTAAGCAAGCTTCGCAGATACTTCGCCTAAAGAAGAACAACTGTGCATCTCTTGGCACTCCATGTAGTGTCGAACTACGCAGACCTGAGCCCTCTAGTCCGGGGGAACGTAGGCAACCTTAATTGGTTCGGTCTAAAAATACACAAAAAAAGTCAAAAGTTTGAATGTCGATCAAGACCTCCATCAAACTACACACTTTTCAAGAGCACGCCCCATCACCTTGACCAAGTCAAACGACATCGGCAACATCAAAGGACATCCAAAGGTCACTCAGCATCAAACGACTGACTCATGTCTGCTTCCAAGCCAGGGGCTTATCTTCGCCTTCACGCGCTTCGAAAAAAAAAAGAGCTCGAGCAAGGGCTCATAAAAAAAATATAAAAAAAGAGAGCTCGAGCAAGGGCTCACAAAAAAAAATAAAAAAAAAGAAGCTCAAGCAGAAGCTACACAAAAAAATGAGGTCAAGAGCCCGACGCCAACAAAGAGGCAAGGAAGCTACGGAAAGACCGTCAAAACGACTTGTCGTGGATCATTCAACCTCCCAACACAGAGCCTGAGCAAAAGGGATTGCCGTCAGGGCCTGTGCCGCTTCACCCGCAAAATGCAACAAAAGTCCAAGGATGGACGCCGCCAAGGTTCACAAAAGACACAAAAGCAAACAAGAGATCTTGCGTCTCAATAAAGCTTTAAAAGTAAATCACAAATCACTAACGGTTACAACATTTCTTGATGAGTTCAAGCACGGTCTACTCTCAAGTTCACAACATGCTAAAAGACAGCTTAATACATTTAACAAATAATGTGTTTGCAATGCAATGAATGGATACCTAGGAGGTCATTCCGCGCCTCCTCGCGCTTGTCCCCTCGCCATTCTTCCCTTTCTTCCCTCGTCCCCTGCAAGTCTTCTTTCGCTCCACGTGAACCAACTCTGCGTCTCTCGGTCAGAGATCCGGGGGTCCTCCAGTCAGAAGTCAAACAATCCGGCGGCTCTCGTGGCTTCATTCGCCCCGTGCTTCCCGGCTCCCGGATCTTCCTCCTGCGAGTCCGCAAAGCAGGACCTCTCCCCGTCGAGCCGGTCAACTCTAGTCTCGCGTAATCAAACAAAGTGTCTCCCATCACATCCCAGAAAAGGTGGTCGAGACCAAAAGCATCAGCACTCCTAAGGCAATAGCTACTGCTACGGCAAACCGGGTCCCTTAATAGCTCCACGCCTCGCTTCTCCAAAGCCACTTGGGAACGCCCAACACGCCTTGCTCATACTTTACCAGCCAAGCCAAGTACTAAGTCGTCGACACGACACTACTCCCGACGTCCCCAGGAGCACCGCCGGGGAGGGAAAGCGGAATACTTCCATACCCTCGTAAAATACAAGAAAGCACACACCTCGAAGCCGCCATACAAAGAAGGGAAATATCTCTCGCAAAGTAGCAAGGTCATCCTGTACTCAGCAACAAAGGCTCCTGCTTCACCCCAAGCCCCACTCGCCGGAAACAAGCGACGGAATATAGAAGGAGGACCCAGAGACAAACCACGGAACTTCGACGACACGGGACCCTTCCTGAAAGACCCTCCTAGTCTCATAATCCCCACGTGGGAACCCACCAGCCGGATCCGACGCGGTACCAAGCCGTGCCATCCATCTCTCCCAGCGGATCGAAGTCCATATCCAACACAAAGAGGTCGCTGAAAGCAAATGACCACGGACTAAACAACGTCTGAGCCTCTCGCATGCTGAGCCCCGAAGTCTCTCTCTCGCAGACCACAAGGTGAGCAAAGCGGGGCTTCCCTCTCATGAATCGATCCCCCTGTGCGCGCGACGATCAATACCATGAAGGAGTCTCCCCAAAGACCAACGGGACAATATCCTCCCTAGCAAACAAGCGCACAACAACCATCGTCCCCAACAGATCCTGCTCCAAATTGCCCAAACACTCACAAAACCCCCTTCCCAAGAAGTACACACTACCGCACAAATGCACCCTCCGCCACGTGGCATGCACAAAATAATAATAAAAAGCTAGCAACAATTTCCAGGTCAATACCGGAATCACACAAAACGGCATTACATCTTAAAATGAAATACTTTTTGCCATGTAAATACAAGTGTTTTATTACAGTGTACGCATAAATGTCTCGTTGCTAAACAAAAAGTGAGAAGATATGGAAAGAGTATGTTAAACAACTGAATACTCATCCGACTCTCAGTGATCACACATCATCCTCGGCTGAATATCCTCTGAGAGAAGTCCTGCATCCCGACGAACTCGCCCGTCACGTCCTCGTCGTCGTAAATGAGCACGAGTCCGAGGTATCGCCACTCGGGCAGTACCAAGGATCAAATCCGAACAAAAGCGATCAAAGAAAGAAGGCTTGACGATTCACTTTGCCTCTGAGGAAGAACCGATAGTGGCTGAAGCACGTGAATTCCTGAAGATTGTCCATGATATAGCCGCCGGTCCCTCTTCCCGCTGTTTCCGGCTGGGAGGGAACACCTTGAATGTTCTCGAAGGCATAGACGACGCTGAGACCTAAGCAAGACATTTTTTCGACGCCATCTTTCATCGCAAACGAATTTCATCAGAGACCATGGCTGAGGGCCAGGCTCTCCCCCGACTCCGCACAAGCTAGCAAGCCAAGGGAAACGCTGCCATTTGGTAATGCTGATACTCACAACATCAAAAGAGAAAAATACGCAGCATGCTAAGATGGAAAAGA